>ML994291.1:0-22482 GCA_010093945.1 Delitschia confertaspora ATCC 74209 | reverse complement strand
CACAAGGAGGAGAGTTCGTACGTTAGAACTTAGAAGCTCAAATAACATAGAATAACTATCCCCTCCAGACTATATCCTCTTCCAATTGATCTCCACTTCCCTATCATTCAACCTCTTCTTCTGCTTAACATCCTGCAGAATAACCGACAGTATCCACGTATTCACGAGAAAAAAAAATATGCTCGAAGACCACAATCCGGGAAAGAAGGTTGATTTCCCGAGGAATTCTAATTGGAAGCCTTGCTGAAGCCACGCAGCCTGATATTGGGTTAGGATGATCTGGGATCTGCCGAGTTAAGTAAGACAGGGTTGTGTGGCTTACCTGGCCGAGAACCCAGAGAGTTAAGGCTGTTATACCGGTTCGGCGGTTGTTCAAGAGAGTGGAAGAGGGGAGGTAGAAGGGGAGGAACATCATGTACCAGAGAAAGTACTGCGTCTTTGTGAGCAGGAGTTAGAGGAACATGGACTGTATAATTTTACCTGGCTCGTGCAAACTTTATTGAAAGCAACAAAGGCAAATGTCTGCGCCAGCATCGTAGACGCAAGGTCTTTCTTAGCTAGTACGATGGGAATTAACACAGTGCTGAGCAGTAGTTGAGGGATAAATGCGAGGCGCTCGAGCTTGATCGATGATTGCGCGTTTGGAGACGAGTTTAGATAGAGTAGAGTGTTGTATGGTGAGAAGTTGTGGCGATGGTCGATGCGGGTGAGGTGGTAGAAGTAGCTGTGCTCCAGGAAAGGGTATCCGTATCTGACGTTATCAGTACAGGCGGCTTTGATGGTTTCAGTGAAACTTACGCTAGGTACATGACTACATTTAAAATCATAAATGTGAGAAGACTATAGAGACCCAATGTCAATCTGTCCCTATTGACGAACTTGACAAGTTTCTGGGCTAATGAATCCGCTCGCGCAGCTTTAGGACCACTTCGTCCCATACGTTCATTATCAAGCCACCAAATAATCGACGCCGCATAAATGAAAGGATAAATCTTAAAATGCACCGCAAACCCCAACAGGACACCCGCAAGCCTAATCCTCTTCTCTAACACAGCCCAAAGCAGCGCCGAAACCATAACCCCCAGCAGTCCCTCCGAACTCCCCCGAGTGCTAATAGTAGCAACCATAGGGTTCAAAAGCCAAATGCTGGAGAACTTCAAAGCCCGTTCTACAGACATGCCCATGGAGGACCGCAGGATGAGGAACATGGTCCAGCCGGCGATCATGTCACCGACAGCGAAGAGAACCTTGCCGAAGGAGAACCAGTTGCCGCCCCAGGTTGTGGGGTAGATGAACCACGCAAGCAGGGGCGTGTAGCGGTATGTGTCTCTGGCGTAGGGTGTCTTGCCTTGGGAGATGAAACGCGCAGCATCGGTGAAGACATTGTAGTCTATATCTGTATATTTCATGGGGGAGTATGCATCTTGGAATAAGCCGTATACTAGGAAGATTGCTCTCAGAAGAATAGCACTGGCAAAGACTGAACGGGGACTTTGAAAGAAGGAGGAGAGCATGATTAGGGGTTCAGAGAGAAAGTAACAGAAATGCAAGCAATCAAATGACAACAGCGATAGAGAAGGAGGAAGTTGTGAAATAAAACAGTAAACTCAGGAAATAATCTACAGTTTCGGAATCGAACTGTGATGGAGCGATGGATGTGAGGTTCGAAGGGTGACGTTGCTGAAGTAAGTCGGCAGCCACTTTACCGAAACAGAGCTAGCCCCATCAGGTTAACGTACACGTGAGAAAGCTGCAGCAACCAATCCGGGACGTTGCTTAACCTTTCTTCACCATACCTACTGCTCTAACTCCAACCCATGAACAAGAAACGTTCAAGAGAAGACGCGATGGGTGAAGAGTCGCAACCGCAGTCGGCATCGCCGTTCATTTCCATGTTTGAAGGCTTCCGAAAGGAGCTGGACGAACACCATGATCGGAGAGAGCGCATCATCAAAGCATCACGGGACATCACTGCTGCGAGCAAGAAGATGTAAGTTTCATACAGATGTATGCGAACTACGCTAATATCCTCCAGAATCTTTTCTCTACAGAGGTATGCACTGGCAAGTAGCTTCTTAAGGTGATTTCACTAAACGAGCTTTAGAGTCCGCAAAGTGGGTGAGAAGCTGCCTGGATTTGTTCTAAAGACCAACACTCAATACTGGGAAATCATTGAGAACCAGTACAAGGCTATTTCAACCGATCTTCAGGGACTTAATGCCTATCGCTATGGCCGCAACATCACAGGAGGAAACCAGGAGTTCATGGAAGCTCTGAGCTTCCAACATTACCTCGAAACTCAGCAGCTCATCTCGTTTGAGGAGTCTGAGAAGCGCATAGCTTCAATGAGCGGTGAAGCAGGGCCTGTGATGCTCAGTCCTGAAGATTACATTCTGGGTATCTTCGACATGGTGGGAGAGTTGATGAGGTTCTCCATCACTTCCATCGCAACAAACGGCAAACTACCAGCAGGAACGTCGGAGAGTCAGGACCGTCCTTCGAAGAAAGCAAAAACAGAGGAATCCGGCGATCAGATGGAAATAGATGAGCAGCTTCCTCCTCAAACACCAACACAGCACCGGCCAAGAGATGTCCTGTCGGACTTAAGAGAACTCCGACTTCAGCTTGAAATGTTTGAGCCTCCACAGGGTTCCAACTTTTCTAGAGACGTGGACAAGAAGATGGACGTTATGAAGCAGTGCGTTGAAAAAGTCGAGACAGCACTGTATGGACTTATTGTCCGTGGCAGTGAGAGACCCAAGGGATGGGTTCCAGACATGGGGGATTCTAGGAAAGGCGCCGAGATTGAGAGTTATTGACACATGCTACTCCCTCGAAGTAGTGCGTCTTTTGAGCATTATGGGTTATGATGAGGTGGTCCAAATATTATGACACTACAACGGAGCACACACGGAGATTTCATGTGCAGCCTTCGCCTTAACAGTTTCAAGCATTGTAATGAAGATATAGAGATGTATGCGTATAATAAATTTCAAACAATGAATTGAAGCCCTTATAACCTTATATTTGTAGTGCCTGAAGAGAACTTGCACTGCCACATATATGGGTGCGGCGGTGCTGGGGCTAGAAGGGCGTGCAGGGTTCGATGACGAGCCCGCCCGGAGCGGCTTCACCCTCTCGATGCACTGCAGTCTAACAATCACCCGCGACCGTCACCACACATCCACCTCACCACCATGCCCCCCACACCTTCGCTCCATCACTCACCGCGACAGCTTTGCATGGCCCTCGTGTCCATTCCCTAGTGTCTGACAGAGCGCATGCACTGGCTGTTCATCACCACTGACATTCACTCAGTGGAATATCTCCGAGCCTGCCTTTAGCCCGATATTTCTCACAGAAACGACCAACAACCCGCAACTCACGCACGCTACGACCCTAAAGAATTGAACGACTTCCATGGCCATGAGGCGCCGCAACCACATTGCCCAGCGGGCACCAGTACCCGAACTCCCATCCCGGAAAGTCTTCAACTGTATTGTCGATGACACGGCCCTCATCGCCGGTGTCAAGAAGAGTACTCGAGACGGTATTCGCAAATGGGTCGAACATGGCGCTATTCGCCTCTTTGTGCCGCTTCACAGTACGTGTCCACATGCACCCTCCCGCCCTGGCTACTCACTAACCCAGATAGCACTGTCACAACTTGTCCGCCTCAAGGAGGGTAACGAACGCATCAATGCTGACGCTCGAGAAGCCGTCAAATGGCTCGACCTTATCACCTCCGACCCCGCTATCACCTCGTCTGGTCGTGTCCAACTCCAGGGTGGCGATGAGCAATTCGCTACATGGGCCGAGGTGGAGAAGTTTCTGTTGCCACAGACCCTCCTGTCGATGGAAGAATCGGAGTCTGAAGATGAATACCTCGAGGATATGGAGAGCTCGTTCAACAACCTCGACGTGTCTGACGGAACCTCGATGAGCTCCAGCCACAGCGAGGACCGTCCCAAAACTCCAGCGTCGCCCAAGTCGTCTCTCTCTTCTACTGGCTTGAAGGTGAATGGCATTAGCCCGAAGAAGAACAAGCCATCTCTAGTCTCTATCGAGTCTCCCAAAGTCACACCCCGTAACAGCGCTGACTTCTCGTCAAAAAGGAAGTCTCCCAAGAGCACAGTCCCGATCTACCTTCAGCCGTTGTTCAACCACATCCTATGGAGGATCCACCAGGAAGACAATGCGGACACAGCTCTCGAGTCTTTTATCCTTCTCACCAACGATCCAACAAAGCAACACATCGCCCAGAGGTTTGGAATCCGAGCGAAGCGGCTGGAGCAGCTCCGGGATGCCGTGGGACGAGAGGACCGTGAGTTCAAAAACCGCATGGCGCTGTACAAGATGGAGAATGGAATCACGGAACCTACCAATGGGGAGCGTCTTACTGAACAGCTCCATGCTCCAGCGACCAGCCCAATTGAAGATGATAACTCGGACGAGGATGTTGTGCTTCTAAAGCGTTCTCCGCGTGGACCTCCTACAGCTCCTGTTCAACGGACCCCAATCGTTCCTCGAGCGACCCCTGCCCAGCGTTCTCCAGTTGTCTCTCAAGCTTCTCCAGCTCGTGTCTTGGATCCCCACGAATTTGGCAGAGCCAACCAGAACCGTGGAGGGCGTGGAGGGCGTGGTGCTCCTGGTGGATTCCGGGGCCGTGGCGGACGAGGTTCACGAGGGACCTATGTGGCTCGCGGAGCCTATGTGCCACCTGTGAGCCATCGTACTCCACTTGAACCAGTCTTTGACCCAAGCCAACCCATGGATCCCGATTCCTATGCCCGGCCTCCTCCGAAGACGAACACCCTGCGTGGCGGCCGCCGTAAGCTGTGGGAACCAAATTAGGCTATACTTTGTAGCATCTGAAATGATGCTCTACTTTGCCTCTCTCTATCTTGACTATGATGGTCTCCATATTCGGTCGGAGGACTACTCATTCAGCAGTGGCCACAGCAGCCACTATACCTTCAAGCTGGAATATGCGATCGTTAACGGCATTGAGGGCTACCAGCGGACGAACTTATCTGATCACTCGTCTGGTTACTCACAAATTGGCCGTCTTTGCGAGAAATTCCTTATCTACGGATTTTCCCCAAGCTGTCAGTTGACTGCTCAGTTTACTCACTCACCGTCTTTCCTAGAGGACCGACCCTGGATCTGCTTAATAGTGGGGATAGATGCTTGAGAATCCAGGCTTAGCAATCCCCATCTGTCCATCATTCAGCGGCTTCCTCTTTATCGTTCGGGTCAGGAGGTTAGCGTAAGGGTTGCGGACGTGGTATTCAAATTGTGCACTTTGTGGTTGTTTTTCTTGATTTATGCTACGTTCCCTTCACACTCATTGATTATTGCATAAAAAAAAGGTGGTTAGTTGATTGATAGTTGAATGCATCTCTGCTTCTGAAGTAATTTGCAGCTGTAATCGAAGTGACTGTTTGCTAAACACTTGCGGTGCACTTACACAGTGGATTCTACTCAAAAGCTAGAGAGCACCTAGTATATCTAAAGCTTTAAGGTTTAAAACTCCTATATTACAGGAGCAGTCACACTTTATTACCTACCTAGGTAGGCGGAAGCTTAATCAGCTACATTGTGTGTATCATTACAATTGGCAAGTTTAGGCGAGACTCCCGAACCCCACCAACTCCTGGAGGTCATTGAACTTCATAGCTACAGCCTCATCCACCGTACCCTTCTTACCATCTTATTTCTCCTCAACCCAAGGACTCGCATATAACTTATTCGACCGACTCTAATAGTCTCATTCTGGAATAATGTCCTTCATTCGTCCTATGGTCCCCGGCGACCTTCTAAAAATCTCATCTACGAATCTTGACCATCTCACCGAAACTTATAACATCGGTTTCTACCTAGAGTACCTAACGAAATGGCCGGATCTATGCAAAGTAATTGAGGGGCATGATGGGCAGATAGAGGGATACAGTATGCGCTCCTCACTTTTCTTAACCCCCATTTGTCTCCATGCTCAAAAAGCCAAAAATGCAATCCCCAGACAAATTGAATTAATATATTCCTGTAAAACCATGGCTGACATGATCACAGTCCTGGGCAAAGTCGAATCCTCCCCCTACCCCGTTCCCTTGTACCCCTACCACCCTGACACAAACCCGGACCCGCACTACCTCCCTTGGCACGGCCACATCACCGCCTTGACCGTTGCTCCTTCAGCTCGCCGTCTGGGCCACGCTACTAGGTTGTCTGCGGCGCTGGAGCAGGGGGCTGATGCACAGAAGGGCTGGTTTGTGGATTTGTATGTCCGCGCAAGTAATGAGATTGCGAAGGAGCTTTATCGGAAGATGGGGTGAGTGTTGATATCTATTGGGGCTGGGGGGTTGGCATTGAAGGTATAAAGTATAGGTTGAGGGATGTTTGCTAATTTTGGGGAACTAGGTACTCCGTATACCGCCGTGTCCTAGACTACTACAATGACGGCGAAGATGCCTTCGACATGCGGAAATCCCTCTCCCGTGATGTCGGTGGAAAGCATGTCAGAGAGAACGGGGAGAATTTCCATGTCAGGCCAGAAGATGTATGGTGAGCTATGCAGGAAGGGAATATAGGGATACCCACCGACATATCTACCTACAGTCTAAGATAAAGTGTGTGATGGGATTCGAGAATCCAAGTTGATATGGATGTACGGATTGGCCATAACCAAAACAAAAGACATGATAGGGAAGAATAAGTGAAAGGGGCAAGAAGGAGAAGCAAGTGGCGGTGGTGCGACATGACTCCATAAGGACACGGCTCCATAGCGCCAGTAAACTTCAGCCCCCAAATTTGGATGTCAAACTAGCGTAAGAGAGATCTACTTTAGGATCAAAGGCATACAAAGTATAATAGTCGACCAGGACCAGGAGAGGGTCGGGTAAAAGACCCACATTATTGCATCAAGAGACCGTCGTATCACAGTATTACACAACGATCACGAATTTTACAAGAGAACAAATGCGCAACTACAACACGCACGATGTGGGACTTTTTGACTTCAGTAGCCATCATGTACTATCCGAACGGGATAGGCGTTCTCAAATAATTTTTACATAGCCGTACATATCCGTTGATATGTTCCCATATCCAATGCATATTTGCTGTCCGAACTCCGAACTAGATCGTCTAAATCCCCATGGTATATAGCAAAAATCCTGAAACCACCCCCTTGAGTCCCTGTGATGGTATT
Source organism: Delitschia confertaspora ATCC 74209 (assembly GCA_010093945.1). NCBI lineage: Eukaryota > Fungi > Ascomycota > Dothideomycetes > Pleosporales > Delitschiaceae > Delitschia > Delitschia confertaspora. The sequence continues at coordinate 15,272 of ML994291.1, read as the reverse complement.
CACGTCTCCATCCGATTTCTCCCCAAACATACAAGGTCCCAGTTTTTTTTGGGGGGGGGGGGAAATGCGTAGCTGCAAGATTAACAACTCCTCGTTCTCCCGACTCCAGCGCCCAACTCTCATGCTATAGTGCGAAAGAGTTGACACTCTGCGCGCCACTCGCAATCCTCCCCCCAGCGCCCCTCTCACTCATTGCACTTCCTGGCCTCCTCATACCCAGCGCGCTCCCTGGCCTCCCCATCCCATTCCCATTCCCATTCCCATTCCCATTGCTCCCCGCTCCAGGATTCACAGTATGTCTCCTCAAATCTCCACCTATCGTCATCTCCGGACCCCGGATCCGATCAACGACCGAATGCCTCAACGAGCGCCGTCTCCACTGGCCCTCATACTCCGCATCCCCCTCTTCGTCGCTGAAATCCGCCCGCGAACTGGCCCTGGATAGTGAAGATGCCTCACTCGCACGCCGAATTTCGCGTAGAGAGGGGACTGGCGGCGCAACCCTCCCCATCTTTCCTATCCTCCCTGCTCCCACATCTTCATCATCAACAAGAATAACAATCCACACCCCAACCTCGCCATCCCGTCCGCGCAATGGCGTACAATGAATCCACCGCGGCCTCCCCTCTTCCGCCCCCGTTCCGGGGTGCCCTCCATCCCGTGACGGCGATGAAAGCCACCGTATTTTCGCCGTAACCCCCCTGCTCCCATCTGCTAGCGCCTCAGCCAGGGAATCCCTTACACGGGTGCTGCCACCAATGCGGTCCAGGAAGCGGGATTGCAGGACCCCTGGGACGCGCAGCGAGGGGGAGGTGAAGAGGATGCGGAGGGAGGGGTGGGGGCGAAGGATGAGGTAGGATTTGTAGACGCTGGTGAAGCGGGTGGAAGGTTTATGGTGGGTGAAGTGGATTTGGGGAGGGTCATCATGGTCGTGGTTGTTGGAGCTGTTGTGCGGGGCTCGGAGGCGCAGATGAGATTGAGGTTTACTGTTGCTGTATATACTCCACGCGTCGTCCGCTGCATTCTCCACAAGTTCCCTATGCATACTCCCCCCGTATCTCCTCACGGTATCCAGTTCAACCATATTGAACATTTCACACAGGCTCTGGAATTCGTCTTTCATTTCCCCCTGCTTATCTTCCCCGTCCTCTCTATCCAGCATCGCACGGAAAGCAGGGAGCTCGGTGCAGTCTTTAACCAAACTACTCACATCTACTTGCGCGCCGATGTAGTACCGCAGCTTTCCCTGGGAGTCGAGCAGCGGGGACAGCGTGAGAAGGTTCATGAAGGGGGAGCCGTCGCGGCGGTAGTTGAGGAGCACTTCGCTGTATTCTTTGCCCTGCGCTACCGCCTCCCCCAGTCGTCGAATACTGTTTTGGTTGGTGCGCGGGCCCTGGAGGAAGCGGCAGTTGCGGCCAATCGCATAACCTACCCCGTATTGGGTTGTGCGGTGGAATTCCTCTGATGCGAAGATGATTGGATTGTCGGGTCTGGAGGGATCGGTGAGGCAGAATACCTCCGCCAAACCCTCTGACGCCTCCCGCAGATGCGGGGGCAGGATCCCGGTGATGCGTTTTTGGATGTTGACATTGACGACTTGAATGAATATGTGGGTGATGAATGCAGGGAGGTCATCGCAGACGAGGACGTCGAAGGCTTGCCGCGCTTTGTCTTCGAGGATGGCATTTACGGTGCTGCGAGGTGGGTTGTGAGTGAACTCGTGGTTTTCCAGGGGTTCTAGAGCTTCAGCTATGGCGTTAGCATAGTTGATGGCTCGCAGTGCTTTCAGCGCGTCGAGGTAGTAGATCAGGACGGGTACGGAGTTTGGTCGGAACACGCTGAGAAAGGACGTAAATCGGAGTAAGGAAGTTGTGTCATGAAATATTGCTTCCAGATATTCCCTTGAAAAAAGCTGTTCCGCTCTCCGTTCTAGTGAGAATAGTTTAGGTGCCTGTCCCTCATTTGGGGCCACCAGATCAAATGATTGCGGATCATCCTCTAGCAACGGCGAAAGACGGTCGGCTTCGTTGATAGGAGACGATATCGTTTGCTGGGGAGTCAACGAATGGTTGGTGGCCGTGGAAGGAGACGTTTCGTAGGATAGGAACGAATCTGCTGAACTCCGTCCTCGCGATTCAGGGGTAGTGGGCATTGAGTTTACTGGATGGCTTGCAGAGCGGAGCGCTCGCTGTCTTTTCGGTGCGCACTTGCTACTGCACAGACGTTAGATATCTGCTAGAAAGAGTAAATGGGACCCCTCCTAAGCTTACCTGGTCCGTGTCGGAATATGAATTCCTCTATGCGAGAAGTCCGGCGGTGGAGGTGCGGGTGCATCTTCCGGAGGCAAGACCGGATTGCTTCTCAGAGGATTGATTCTTTTGGGGGATTTGATGGGCGGTGTCCGCGGTTCGAGCGGGAGCGAACCAAGTGACCCAGTTCTCGCCTGGACGTCATGGGAGTTGTGGACAGATGACTCGCCCACAGCGCCCGCTTGAGTAAATGCATGGTGATCGAACTGTCCACCAAACCCAGGATCCGTTCTGACACTGTCCGCTGTCGTCGGGCGCGGATCGGTTACGCTCCCCATACCGGACAATTTGACAAAGTCCCGCGGGGCGGAGATTGTCGGATACTGAGAATGAGAGCCATGAGTGGAACGTCTTTTGAACGGAGATGGCTTTCGAAAAGGACTGGGCATGACTGACAGACGCAGAGGAGGCGAAGTGGGAAGAAGAGATGGAGATTCCCACTTGAAAGAGAAATGATAGAGAGACTCCACTATCCCCGCGGAACCGATGACGGAGGTTACCAGAAGAAAGATACGTACCCAATGCGCCCACCCTCTTCCTCCAGCCGGGACTGTCGTTGCAACAAAATTTCGGACTACCGTCTATTACCGTCTCACTGAACAGACGGCGCTGAAACTAGGCTGACGCGGACCGTCGTTTAGTGAGGTGATGATAGCGAGAAAGGGATCTAAACAGCGACAGAGCCAATTGATGAGTATGCTCTTGTTACTTGCAAAGACGGTGGTGATGGAGCACAGCGTAAAGAGTGAGGCCGCTCTCGCCCTCACATGGAGCGGATTCGATTGCGGGACTCAGGAGGGTTACGTCGGGAGCTGCTTCGTGATGTTGTACATATGCAAGCGCGGCGTCTGGCATATGCTCCCGTTCCTCACTACTCTCACCACGCAAAGGTGAGGTTGGAGAGAAAGGAATTGCGCGGGGAGAGCTTCGAGCCCCATTTTGTTTCTCTAGCCAGCCGTTGGGGGGGGGGGGGGGGGGGGGGGGGGGGGGGGGGGGAGCGTTTGGTGGTGCGTGAGCGTGCCTCGATTACAGTGGGAACTACTTCTAAACACCACACCGTTATAAGTATGGACATCGGCACAAGCATTGAAATTACGCAATGGAGCGTTTTTACATACGAAATGCTTAGTTAGCTGGTAATAAGCACGCAGCAAGGTACTAGTCGTCCCTGTCCTCATATGTTATGCTTATAACCGACCTCAAATTACGAAATTTTGGGCGGTTTCTCCCTTACTTTACGGTAGATTCAATCCACTTCAAGGTCAACAGGCGATGATATATTAGTAATACAGATTTATCTAATTCGTCATGTTTCGTTATAAATATAAACAGTGACATAAGCGTTGTAGCTTTCCAACCCAGGCCGGTATTTATAAGCAGTCAACACTGTGTCGCCAAGGAACGTGGAGCTGTGTCCATGTCTTCCTTGTACTGACCTCGATAAGGGCTAGGTATTACATGTTACCCATACAGTCACATTTGCTCATGCACTTCCGGAATTTGCTATGAAGCCGTTTCAATAATCAATAAAAAACCTCGGTAGTTAAACTGTTAGGATACAGTCCAGAATTCTCACTTCCCGGTACGCACCCTTGTTGCAGGCCGCGCAATTCATGTTTTCAGCCCTTGCATGAGGTCTGATTTCACGAAAAGAGAGCGAAACTCTGATTCGCCCAGGTCTGTATGTTCCCGAGCCAGCTATTTTCTTTTCCTGTCTCACGAATGTCTGTTGCGTTGCGCAAGATTGTCGATCGAGGACTATGTCGATCTTATTCTTTGTACAAGGGTACTGTGTACTATACATCTATACCAGTGGAATAGAGCATAGCATCCTGCCCCTATCCCTAATCAAGGACTGAACGCGCTAACATATATTCACGTTCCTCTATCCCATCTGCGTGTCCATCTGTCGCATTCTCTTCATCCCTCTTGTATGGGTTCCGATAGAGAACGTAGTGTTGGACGATGAATATGATGTCAAATATAATGCTGATGTTGGCGAGCATGAGCTTCACTGGATTGCCTGTTATGCCAGACCAGTCCGCTTGGAGGGACGAGTCGATAATCAGCTGAGCGAGGGACAGTACGCCGCCAATGATGTCGAGTAGGATAGTCCAGATAGACCACCCAACAGTTGATTTGCGCTTATAGTTGACGTAGACCTGTGCGGACTTAGTGGGTATTCTACTACTGGTTCAGAGAAACGGACCTGCGGTATATACTTAACCACCGTCACAACAATTTTTGCAAAACTCATTGCATAGATCTGGCAAAGTCAGCACTCAAAATCAAAACTCATCGGGCAGCCAAAAATCCCTACCACATCAATCCACGCCCAACCAGAAGGGTCATATCCCCCATCTTTCCCTTTGATCCGGACTATACAAGTAACAATAAATATCGCAAGCAAACAGCCGCAAAAAATGCCAAGCACAGTTGAGCTTGCCCTCTGCCGCGTGCTGACCCGAAATCCCCAAATCTTAGTCCAAAACTGGCTGTACACGACTATAGAAGCAATCATACAGTGTACCCCAAATACAAAATCGTTGAACCGGACAGTAGGTTCCGGCGACGTCGGGTGTCTATATGCATACTGAGAGCGAATGGTAGAGGAGTATAGGAATGCCCCGGTGGATATTGTGTAGCAAATGAAACCGAGAACATTACAGGTAGGGAAGTCAATTGCGAGGCCCTGGGTCGAGCGCCGGCGCCAGTTCAGAATGGGTTGGGGGTAGAAAGAGAGTGACCTGTGAGTCTTAGTTGAAGTTTATCTGATTAGGAGGTTTAAGTGCGCGAACTTACCATGCGAGAAAGTATATCCAACCCAGCACCCTGGAAAATGCTTTCGCAAAGAAGATGAGCTCTGTAGAAGCCATCCTGAGCTCTGTTCTTTAATGAATGTCGCCGAATCCGTGGTGTCTCTGGCAAGCATGAATCCACGAAAGATGACCAGGGAATAGCGAAGATGACGGTCAAGCAGGGCTCTTAGTACGAGTGTATAACGCGACGTGTAATATGAACAACTGTGACGCGCGCATCGTCGGTGACCTTAGAAGTTGACAAAGTACATTGAAAAGAGGCACCAGCAGGCGGTTCCTCCTGACTGAGTGAGTGAAACAGAATCCTTGTGATTTGGGACAAGAACGTCAGCGAGGGATACTGACCCTCTGCCAAGCACTAGACCATTTTAGGACAGATCAACAGCTTCCTCATCCCCACTAGTGATCCTCCGAGACATATATATAAATGCTTGGAATAGATTTGAAGAGCTATGTGAAATTGAAGTATCAGAATACCAGCCTAAGTTACATTGGGGCCATAAATGCGGTGATATATCTGACGCTGCGCCCATATCGAATATTACTCCTAACTACACCGTCCAAGATCTAGCGAGTGGAAACTTAACTCTAAAGAGAGCCTTCCAATAAAAGCTTCAAAGCCTGAGCCTGAGCGTCAAAGCTCTCCTGCAATCCGTTTCCGTACAGGTCTTGCAAAAGCCCCGCAGCCACACCGTTGTACACTTCACGACTCTCATACAACACCTTTCCATTCTCAAGCTCACTTACAGCAGTCCAACGTTCCGAGTCAAGCAGGAATTCTGGGGAGAGATACTTCCAGGCCAGGCGACCAAGCTCAGGCTGTACGTGAGTAACATTCTCCAGAGAAAATTGTGTATGCAAGATGTTGTCGGGAGTGGATGCATCGACTGGGAGCGGGAGCGCCGGAATCTGTACGCGGAATATGAGACGTTCATTCTCAATTGGGTGTTGCTGATCAGCTGGGAGAGGGATTCCTAGTTTGTTTGTCATGACGGCTGAACTGTTCATATGTTAGCAGAAGAGGGGGATTTTAGGGAGGTGGTTCCTGACCGAACGAAGGGATTCCACTCTGGGTACTTGGGAAAGTCTGTGAGCGCGTTCCAAAGAGCATCTCGAGTGGTGTTGAGTTCAATGCTGGCACTGACGGCGAAGACTCCGTCTGTAATAGGCGGGAGGTTGGTCTGTTGTGCCAATGCCGGAACAGCAGCGGAGAGGAGCAGAGCGAAGAGGGTTCGTGTAGATGGAGCCATTGAAGCGATCGGGGGTTTAACTTTTACGAAATTTGAACGAATTGCGCTGGATTTATAGGAAAACAAGGCACCTCGGAACCTGACGGAGATGCGAGACAAGAGATGCTCAAAACGATATTGTACATGCAAGGACAGGACAGCTAGACTGAGTCAAGACAGGTAGGGGATTGATATACGAGCTCCAAGCAAAGTTATGAGGTAGAAACAAGTTTTAAATGTCCAAGATCTGAAAGAAGCTCGGTCGCCGTTCGTAAGATACCTAGCTTCAAAAGACTATCTGAAGCGCGAAGGATCGCTTCCAAGTTACCGGAAAAGGGGAATGAGACTATCGTCAGGAACAAGGTGCTTGAATAGTAGGCCACTGTAGCCTCGAGTTTCCTGATTTTAAGAAAGACATCTCTTTACTTTAAGCATGTGAAGACCCGGTTATAAAGTATTCCGTAGGACTATATGCCATCGCTTACGAGTTATTATTCAGATAAAAGCAAGAAAACCCATTAATGTTATAACTTATAGACTAGAAGTTTGATATTATTTTAGTTAGACTTTTGAAAGGGGGTAAGATAGCATGGGGCCGATATAGGAGTGAGAAGTACAACTCGATTGGAGGAGAGGGGAAGGAGGATGCATTTGCGGGCCTATTATTCCACTTTACAGTAACTTCAAAGATAGGAATGCGTGCAGTATATCGAGAGAACTCTCGGGGGTGAAGTTGGGGGGAAGGGAAGCGCCCAAAGCGCAGCATTCAGGGCGATGTAGCCCGTGTTTTCTGTTAGCGCTTGCGGCCCCCGTTGCTCTCCAGCCGGAGCTCCATCTGCCCCTCTTGCCCCTCGACCTTCCAGTACACTACGGGGTAGACACCGCTCTACTCCAGCACAATACTCGTCACTTCATTACATCTTTGGGCCCTACAAGCTACAGAGAATACATTGTTACAGTTCTTTCTTTCAAACTTCAGCATCGGATATCCTACCTCTTCGCCCGCGCCCAACATACCGCCGTGATCTCGTCGGGAGTGACACGAAGCTCTCCCCGCCTCCCTGCCCCACCTCAGACCCCTCTCCAACAACTGTTTATATACTTCACTACCGCCACTTGTGAAGGGAGAACAGAGGGCTTATTGAGCAACAGTCAGGCATCAGCTTCTACTATCAAAGGGTTGTCTTCGGCTCAGCGTCACGAGTCATCCGCGGCGTGAACACGAGGCAGTGTCACGGCTCATGACGCATCGCTCTTTGTCTTAGTATACGTTTATTTCTCTACTAAGACTGACCACGAACACAACTCTCTTGCCGTCTGCCCTCAAATCTTCCTTCGCCTTCGATATTCTCATTTAAATCACTCAAATACCGCGCCGCTACCTGCTAGTCCATTTGAATGAGCCCTTCGCCCGACTCCGTAGAGCATACCAGTCCGCCTCCGAACCTTGGATACATATACCAGCAACAGCGTAACCGGACAAGAGCGGTAGATAACCTGCATGTTCGGGGCCGTGACACTTCGAAATATGAGCTGGGAAGGAGAGATAGGTATGGGGAGAGGGTTACACGGATTTATCCGCGAGAGATGTGAGTACCTAGTTTCATGTGTAGCTAGACGGATACTTAAAGAGCATACTTCATCTTTCATAAAACGGAAAGAGGTCTTGCTAGGACCAAGACCGTACACAGCAGTTTTGCTAATACCTGCCTTTCTTCGGTGGTTTTCCTTACCACTATCGCTGACAGGGTGTATAGAGCAAAGTCGCCACCAGCAGTCAAACGGTACTCATCTCCATCTGGCCCGCAAACGTATAATGCAACCACCTCTCCGCTACTGTCGGCTCTTGGAACCACCAAATCTACCGCAGCACAGTATACAAGCGAATGGACGAAATCGTTGCCGTTCGTGAATCAACCATCTCCGAATAAGGGAATAGCAATAGCCGGCTCACCACCCGCTTTCCACAACTCCCCGGGCACTCGCGACCTCTACGGGCAAGCCGGCATATCAAGCTCTCCTACCGCTCCGGGTGTACGCCCACTCAGCCACCCTAACCATTACTCCAGTTTTGGCGGCCGACTTCAGACACCCCCTCGACAGTCACCTGGCAGGGACAGGCGTTCCTCGATGTACTCGCAATATGGAGCAAAGCCTTTCGCTACAAACCCACCCCTTCCACACCAGCCTCAGACCCACTACTACAACCTACCTGAAATAGATCTTGGATTGGATACCACTGGCAGTGATGGAATAACCCCAGGAGAAGGTGGCTATTTTTGTGGGTTTGATACGTTGAGTACGGCTGGCGATGAACCCTCTAGGACGGCCGAGAATGTCCTAATTGTAGGGTACGAAGGCGGGGTCGAACTGTTCAGGGTGGAACGATCGAAAATGGACGTCATTGGACGACTAGAAGGGTTGAGAGGTAGCGTAATAGGCGCGAAAATCATTCCCTGGACATCGAGAAGAGATCCTTTTTCCGCTGCTCGGCCCCTTATAGTTCTGGTAATTCATGGCCCGGTTGTAAACGAAGACAGAGACAGCCAGAATACGAGTGGTTCTTCGTCAGTTATTGATGATTCCTCTTCCCGATCTGCAAGTCGGCCAGGCTCCAGCAGAGCAGACGGCGAATCAACCGCCAAGATCACCCACTATCAGACTACTGTGGAAGTTTATTCGCTGAAGCGGAAGGAGAGGGTTGCTGTGTTGTACAAGAGCCCTCTTATACCGATCACTATTCCCATTGACAGTCCGGTATTTGAGCCTCCACCTTCATTTGGCGACTTCAGTGTAGACGCCAAAGGTAAGTTCGTTGTTGTGGCTTCCGGTGCAAGCGGGGAGGTCTTTATCTTTGCTCCCTATTTCGGAAGCCATTCAGGACACCATGAGAAATTCCGGTGTATTGGTAAAGTATGGACAACTGTGCAGCTTCGCGAACGTGGCACGCACTCAAGCGCGTCTAGTGCAGCAGAGGGAAACAGTCACGAAGAGGCTACTCTCGACAAATATGGTGTTCCAATATTTTCTCTCTCCCATCGTTGGCTCGCTGTCACTCCTCCATCGTCAAGCACTTTGCTCCCTGTAAACGGTGTCGCTTTGACTTCTGCATCGAATCCAAGGCCGATAGGCTTAGCCTATCACACCGTGCCACCACAACCGACAACGAATTGCACAGTTGACGTCCCAGAGCCTGATAGTCTCATAAACCGCCTTACTCGAGAGGGAACTCAGGCTGCGATCAAGAGCGCTCGGTGGGCCACGGAAAAGGGGATTCAAGCATTTAAGAACTATATGGGGAAGACTGCCCCGGCGACCTCGAATACGAATGGTGGACTATTCGGGGATCCTATGCAGGCATACTTTCCGCCGACGCATGCTCACAATCAGACCCAGCCAAGAGAGGAGGCAATGGTAATATCCATATACGATCTACAGAAACTCTTTGATGCGGAGGAGACAAAGGCCAAGAACGCTCTCAACCCGATCTCTACGGTCCCAGCGTCTCTTGGTTGCAGCCATTTGTCCTTTTCACCTAGCGGATTGATGCTTATGACCGTAAGTAAGAAGGGAGACGTTCAGGACGTGTGGGACTTGAAACGCATCAACTTTCGGAGAACCCGTAGATCGGCCAGGGATATTCCCTCGGGTCCTCATGTCCGCCAGGTCGCCCGCTTTGCTCGGATGACGGTTACCAATGTCGTGGACGTGGCCTGGTCGTCTCCAAGAGGTGATCGGTTAGCTGTAATTACCGATAAGGGAACTGTGCACATGTTCTTGATGCCAGCATCTGCTTTCCAGTGGCCTCCTCCACGACGAAACAGGAAACCAGCCCAGACCACTAAGCCTAAGCAAGAGGAGGGTCCGCCCAATGGTGGGCGTGGTGGTGCGGTGACCTCTGCGATGCAAGTCATCAATGGAACGGCGAAGCCTTGGCTTGATGTAGTTCGCACGCGGACGAGCAGCAACGGCGGATCGCGATTCCCTTCACTAAGTAGTTTAGGCATAAGACCTGCTGCTGGCGCCAAGAGTGGGAAAGCAGTCGCAGTGAATGTTGGTAAGTCGCTCAGCAGCATACGTCATGCTGGTGACAACAAACTCCCTCTTCCGACTTCTTCAAGCGGCGTGAAACCGAACGCTCTTCGATGGTTTACAGGGAAAGGTCGCGGGTCTCTTGGTCTGGTCGCAGGTGGTGTATTGCAAATCTACCGGATACAAATGCGTCCTGCAACTAGCAAGGGGAAATCTAGTTCAGCAACATCCATCACCAAGAAGAAGATCGTCGAGTTTGGCCTCACTCCCGTTCGTAATACGCTCTTCCCACCTTCAATCGCCGCGCTATTACAAGCGCCATCTGTTGAAACCCTTCCCAATGCCAACGATATCCACGGCGAATGGCTCCCCCGAGCCCTCCCACCTCGTCGCGGTGCCAAAGTCATTGCACCTGCTCCTCTCAGCTTCTCCGAAATCGAAACGAATCCGCCTTACCAACCTTTCTATACCGACCGCCGTGTCACACGTTTCGTCTTCTCTAGGGAGGCACCCACCGACCTGCAGTATAGCCGAAGCGTAGACTTCCGAAGCCAGTACCCACCCGGGCTTCTCTCTAACCTGCATCATAAGAACGACGATTCGCCTTGGCTCTTCGGCGAGGACGTCGAAGTTACGCGCATTAGTTCCCCAGCGGGGATGGAAATGTTTGGTGATGACTATGAGGATGATGAGATCGGCGACACAGCTGCACGATTAGAAAATAAGCTAGTGCTGAGGGATGGTGAGGAGGAGGTGGAGCAGATCGTCGTTACTACAAGGAGGAAGCGAGTCAGAGCAGAAGGAGACAGTAATGCAGAGGGAGAAGAGGGGTTCTTTGAAGATGATTGCGATGTGCTTGATTTTGCTGAGGATAGGGTATGAGGGAGTTGCTGCATTTCTCGTTTCTGTTTGAGATATACGATGCTCCCGGAGTTTAATTGTAGTTTTGGCGTTGACCGGTTGGGGAGTTGATTGGGTATAGGGACATATACCATCTTCTCTCAATTTTTTTAGATATTCTGAATCGCATGATGGTTTTATTTTCGGGCGTATGGGCCTTCTTTGGGGTAATGATTTTTATCATAGCTTTTTGCATATTGCATTTTGATATACATGGAGATTATGAGGGTCTAGAGCACATAGATAGGAATGATACAATCCATCATGTCATTCGCCATCACAATCGGTCAAAATAAAGGTTACGTCACTCGGCCGAGGGTCACTCTAGGGCAACTAATGGCCGACCCTGAGACAAAGAGCTTTCATGATCTGGTATCTCGCTTCCACGTGCCAGCTACGAATCTCATTTCAATACGGATGTGCCCTCGCCGCCCTGGTCATGTAGCCATGACCATTCCCTCACAGCAAGTGAAGCAACAGAAAACAGAAAACAGAAAGTGGTATAATCAGTAAAACACCGAACATAAAGTATCCCGAAGGAAGGAAAACCCAACCCACCAACAGTTAGACCTGATTCCTTGCAAAAGCATACGACAGACGAGGATCGCTTACTCCCATATCCATGTCCGTCATGCTCCATTCCCATCAACCGACCCACGGAACTCCTGTCGCTGCCATAATATAAACTCCAGCATCCAAAACTATGCGGCAAAGTTAAATGGGGGGTATTTAGTAGCGACAGATGGTAAAAGAGAAAACGGAAGGAAAAAAAAGTCAGAAAAGCACAAAAAGGGGGGAGTATATTTCGAAACTGAACAAAAAAAAAATCCTGGCGGCCCCAGCGACATCAAAGGGCTGAACTTCGAGGCCACCTGCGCTAGTAAAATATCCCACCATACGGTGAGGGGCTATATGCCTGTGAACGCCGTCGACACCGCATGTAAAGCAGGCCTGCCATATCCTCAAGGAGAAAGGACAGACGGGAAAAGAATCGAATCCGCTAGAAACGGTTTAATATCCGATTAAGAGGGGTGTCCAATGAGTTTAAGTTATATCAATCTTGCTGACGGTAAGGCTCAGGTTCGAAGTCGGCGCTGAGATCTGGGGCTGATAAGTTGGTGGTAGAAGGAGCAATCAACGTTAGGCCTGAGGAGTACCCAGCAGTTGTTAGCTTCCCAGTCGTCTTCTCCTACCTCGACTACCGCCTTCAGGCCGCTGCGCGAGCACTTCGCGTAGTTGGGGGTCATCCTTGTCTTTGTCGACATGGTGAACGCGGACGTGTCTGTTATAGAAGGTCGAGTCAATTTGAAACTCCTTGAAATGAAGATCCTCATTAGGGTTGAAATGCATACCTCTGTAGATTATCCGGTCTGGGATACTTATGCTCGCGATCAGGACAGAATGGGCAAACGTAACCAGGCGACTGGTGAACGAGACCATGACGGATCATTTCGTTCTTTCGTTTGAAGCCTTTTCCGCCCTCAGAACGCGGACAACCCTGGACGGGGCAGTAATGCGGTCGCATTTGGGAATGAACATTCGCATGTGAGCTTGAAACAGATTAGACCCCCCCCCCTAAAAAAAAAAAACGGTAACGAGAAAGGGGAAGGGGAGCAAACTGTGAGAAGAGTTTTGAAGAATTATTAAATATAGTGATACTCACTTCAATAGATACTGGGTTTGAAACGGCGGAGCAGTACACCCAGGATATTCGCACTTAAATCCCCCCGAGCCATGTGGCGGAATGTGCTGAATACTCGGCCCTATAGGAAGAGGTAAGGTACGATTGGCTATTGCGTCTTCCAAGCTCATACGATGCGTTCGATTCTCAATAGGGGTAGGTTGAGATCCTGGGCTGAGAGTGTCAGAACTCTGATAGCCGTCGGTTGTGGTTGCGCCCGAATGTAATGTCCCTGGAAAGGGAGGCCCATTTTCAGAAACTACTGACGGTCGTCGTGGATTGTTACTGAATAAGGTAGAATGTTGCGAACGGAGGAACACATCTTGCGTAGTCGAAAACTCGCTGTTTGCGCTGGTTGGTGAAGTGGCGCTCAGTGGAGGCAATCCGCTCATAGGCGAGCGCTGCGAGCTGATCGAGAAGTGACGGCTGGCCGCAGGGGGTGACTGCCCCGTAGACGAAATAGACGGTCTGTGCGAATACCCGTTTACTCTACTCTCATTCTGTTCGTTGATTGCTGTCTCTGCTAACTCGCTGAGATGACGGAAGGATGGCAGCCTTCTTTCTTGATTCGGTGAGCCCGGCCCGTCCCGTGAGGGGGACGTGGGATCCTGTAAAGCTGGCAACCTTTGGCTCGGCGAAGCTCCGGATACCGGAATGTCCAGTTCAGGGAGCTTGGGTGAGGCAGCGTTGGTCCGTGATAACCCATTCGCATACGACCCAGAGCGTTCCCCCGCCCGTGGTGACGTTACATCGAGTTGAGAAGGCTTAGTGATAGGCGGCTTAAAATCCACCCGATTTCCATTTACATGGACCCCATTTGTTGTTGCTTTCGATGTGATGCTATTGGGCTCGAGCGCCTGGCGTGGTTGGCTGTCCCATTGAGATTCTACAACAGAATCTCTATGGGTTGCAGCTGGAGATTTTCCTGCTGTAGCAACCACAGGAGGTACAGTCTGAAGTGCGATTCTGGCGGTGGCCTCTAGGTCCAAATTTCGATCACTGGGTTGTCCGGCGGCTGGCTTGACACCCTCATCCACCTCCATTTCCTCGTCCTCTGTGTCGGACCCGGAATCCGAATTCAGAGCTCTTTCGCCGACAAGTTGTGCTATATCGGGTCGGTTGGGGTCCATAAACCCAATCAAAACCGTGTCGCCTTGCGTAGGGCGGGTCTTTCGCCTATTAGGATTCTTGCGTCCCCTGGAGAAAGGAGAACTGACGTTTTGATGGGTAGAAAGTGTCACTGATTGAGAGATGAAGGGAGGCGGTGATGGCGAAGGAGTTGCTTTCGGTTTGACAGGTACTAGCCCGGGCGATCGTGGAAAAGCGTCGTCGGAGTCGTAATTCATTCGTTACTACTCTACTGAGGGGCTAACAAGCGTAGCCTATCAGACGAAGGTGGTCGAGATAGTGCCAGAAAGATATCGAATATCTTTCTCCACGATGGCCTCTCGACCAGTGATGCGAGCTGCTCGCCAGAAAAGCCTGAAGGGACTGCGTACAATAGGGAGCAGTTGATGTCTGACTGGGAGTTGATCACTATCAGTAAGGCTGATTCCTTGAGGAACGTTCCTATGTATGAAACAAGACTCATGATACAGCATGTAGTTGCAGGTCATAACAAAGAGATAAGAAGTATGACTAAGAAACGGAAATGAGAGGAAGAGGGACCATTTAATGGATTTAAGGAAAGAGGCTGCCGCAACGAAGGAAAGACGTGGTTCGACGATAGTACTGGCATTCATGCGAACTGCCACCCCCCCGCCAAATGATTGAAAGACTGGAAATCGCAGAGTTACATCGCTCCAATGGGTGAAGATGCCCATTGGCCAGGAAAGAAGGAGATAGAGACAAAGAAATATATTAAACGTGCACGAACAAGAAAGAGGTGGTGGTCAAAATCAAATGCGAGGCGGCTCTGTTGAGGGCCTCACAAGTTCACGTACCGAGGGTGCGACCGACTACTTTCAGCCTCAAGGCGGTGGAGGTTAATTGTCGATCGGGGACATATCAACCAAGGCTCTGACGAGGTGAAAATCTGGTCAGAGGGTCATGGGCAAGACGATCTCGGGGCTGGTTTTGGTTTTTCAGAAGATGGATGCAATTCACAAGACAGATGTGAGGCCGACGAGGGCCTGCTCAGAGAGGCCTGCTGACGAAGGTGTTCTGAGAGCCTGCGGTGGTGGGGGGGGGGGGAGGATTTTGCTGTTGGAGACTTGCAGTTAGATGGGAAGGGCAGCCGGCGTGAGTGGTGTGTTCGCGAGGTGCTATCGCGGGAGTCGGGGAGGCTGTGCTGGCCCGGCTC
>ML994290.1:0-22507 GCA_010093945.1 Delitschia confertaspora ATCC 74209 | reverse complement strand
GTTTTCCGGAATCGGGATGTCTTAATTATACATTGCCCCTACCTACTGCTAGCACTCCAAGCGGGATTATGCCGTACAAGAAAACACGCAGTATTTTGAATTCAATCATCTGCGTTCAGCAGAGGTCTGGTAGGTCATGGGCGGCAACAGACGAGCGCAGTTGTGAGCAGTATATACATGCTTAACCTTTATCAGCAACCGGACACGCATCATAGATATCGCCATAAACGCTTCATAACCCAACCCAGTATAATTCAAAGCTCGCGACGGAGTACATTTCCTCCACGTGGGTATACTGCATTAAATACCAATGGTCGCACTGAGCGTATCAAACCCTTCGAAGAGTTCGTAGCAAACATTCTCAAGATATCTCTGCGACAAAATGGAGAAATCCATACCGTGCAAAAAGATTTGTGCAAATAATGCCAAACGCCTCCTCAACTTCATAAGTCGACGACATCTCAGAGTACTCGCCTCTTTAAATCGTCCATGCCTCCTCCTCAGCAATTTCAAAAGAAAACTTACTGTCACCTCATCTCCAAATCATCATCTTCCCAAATCGTCCACAAAGCCCAAAAACTCCCTCTTGTCGTCACATACCCTTGCGTATTCGAGAAGCAGCCTCATAACATAAATCAACATGTCTTCGCGGCGCAACACCTTCTCCGCCCACTCTTTGCCCGCCATAGCTATCTTCCGTGCCACCTCATCGTGCGAGCCCTCATAGTTTCCCTCCTCATTCTTAACCCCCATGAAATACTCCAGGACCCCGTAAAAATCCACAAAAGAATTATCCATGGGAACGAAGTGCAACCATGGCACCAACCTCGAATCATGCCACTCAGCATAAATAGTCGCTTTAATAGGCAAGCTCGTCGACTGCAGAAATCCCCAGTACCTCCCGGAGAAAGAGTTGCCGTCGACATCGGGGAGGAATTTGTACGAGTACATGTCCTTCATCTTCATTTTCGCGACGGGCGAATACCAAGGGTCCGAATAACTACACTTCTCATTCCCCTCATCCGGGAAACATACCAAACTAATAAATCCCGCGTCCACAACGCCTTTCAACCAACTGCCCAACTCATACACCTTCGTCTTGAGATCATATACCTTATAAAACCCCAAATCAAACGTTTGGCCTTGACCAGGTTTCTCCGGATTCCTCTCCGCAACCTCCACACTCGTTCCATTCACCATCTCCAAAAACCGATGCCGTTGAAATCTTCTCCAATTCTCCCTTTTATTGCGCCCGCCGCTCGCCATGCCGCGCCAAACAGCCATATTCTTCTTCTTCTCCCACGGCCCACCGTGCTCGTTATCGCCGCCCGTATACAGCTCGCGGTGGGACCAGTACATCGCCGGCGGAATCAAGATCTCGTTGTTCATGGGGAGTTTCGAGCCGCCGAACATGGGGAAGAGTGTGTGGGTTGTGGACTGGCTTATCGGTTCGACGAAGGAGCCGTGTGTTTCGCGGAGGGAGGGCTGCAGACAGGGGTCTTTGGCCTGAGTCCAGTTTTGGACGTAGCCGGAGAAGGAGTTGGGAGGGAAGGTGGTGGGGACAGAGGGCGGAGGGCCGCTGAAGTCGGTAACGGCGGTTATGTTGTGGGCGGGTGAGTCGGGCGGGCAGCCGATGCGCGCGATGTCCCAATATACTCCGCTTTTGATGAAGTCCAGGTCTACGGGCGCACTAGAGTTCCAGGTGTCGACGTCGCGAAGGCCGGTGAATTTCGAGAGCACATCTTTTGCGTCGGGAAGGTGGCGGGATTGGCGCTCTTTTGAGACGCAGGTGTTGATCTCTTCCCAGGGCACGATAACCCTCGGCTCGTCCATGACATTGATCGGCACATCCACATCAGGTAACCATTTCTCAATGGTTTGAATGAGATTATGCCACAGATCCATCCACTCTCGGTGCGTATCCGTCTTGAACGTCGCAGTTCCATTCCGCACACTGACAACTTGCTCAAAGGTATTGGCCTGCCGCCGTATCGTCTTCGCTTCGACGCCCCAGAATGGTGTCAAGTCGTGGTATATTTGGTCGAAGAAGTCCTCCACCATGACAGCTCCATTCTCTTGCGCGTACTGGAACCATTTATCGAATCCCGGCGGAGGATGTCGTCCTCGCCTTTCCCGGTACGCCTTTGTCGCCGATTTCAAGTCCAGCGTTTCCTTTGCCATCAAAGAATGAAACTGAATCTCCGCTCTCTTCAGCAGGACGTCAATGGGGTGTGGTTTGGTGTTAGGAACCGGAAAGTGGTGCGGTGTAGAGATCCCAGCCGCATTGCGAGGGGCGCGTTGATAGATCCATGCTGTCCCAGTGAGAATGCAGAATAGACCGAGGAGTAGGAGGAGTCGTAGGAGGATGTGCGGAGAGAAGACACGTGAAGGGAGAGTGTTGGTGAAGGCCATAGCTGTCGGAGCCAGGCACCAGTGGAGGTTCAAGCGAGGTCAGTATTGAGGCGTATTCGATGGGGGACGCAGTGGACGCAGTGTATTTTCATCATACAGCAGCGCGCATGTCAGAATAATGGATTGGTTGTGATAGCGAAGTATATCTCAGTAAAGAGGAGCGTGCAAATAAAAGCCTCGGGGGGCTGGCCATATTCCGCCAAGTACTCTCTGGGGTCCAAAGAGGTAAAGGTGGAGAGCGAAGTCCAGGGCAACATGTTGGAGTGTGGCGCAAACGCCAAGCCAGCAGTTGATTCGTCATTTTCTAGGAAGGATATTGAGTGGCTGGTATTACCTAATTAGGAATGTAACGCGACAGTGAATGGTCAAAGTGCATGAAGTAAAAGAGTCAACAGAGACATGGATGGATTATCTACTTACTTCGAGTCAATTATCTTTTCGCTGCCAAAGTGCATATCTCCTAGATCCATCCTTGTCGCTTCTCTCAACATTAGCGATAAGGCCTATTCTTCGTTTTCTAATCCACCGTATACAATTCTGAAACACCGCGTAACGAGAAGTTTTAAAGCATGCTTAAAGAATTTTCAAAAGATGTTTAATGGGATGTCTGTTAGGAATAAAATATTGACCCACTTTGATAATAACGACAAAGGAAAGCAAAACCAGTCATGAATGCCAGATACTGACTAGAAACGGAATGATAAAAGCCCACCATGGAAGAGACTTCGAACCGACAATCAATCATAAACTTTATGTTGATCGCCAAAGACGTTGAGGACCCTTGGGATAACTTGCTGTCTTGAGAGGGCGACGTGGACGTCATACGGTTCATGGTCTCTCAGAGGGGATGACTTCGAATGACGACGAGAACGAAGAAGGCCGACTATCGTGCGGAATGGATGAAGGTAGGAGATCGCGTACCAATGAAATGCTCTAGATTCTGCAAAGGGATGGTTGAAGCCATGTCAAGTAGCCATCCGTTCCCCTTCCAGTAGCACGTACCGCGTGAGACTTCAGCATACCGAAATTCAGAGAAACACGTCATCTGAGTTCCACCACCGGAGTCTCGACCAGCCGCCCCATTTGCCTTATTCACCTGTATCGCGGAGGCTCTGGTTTTCTTGGGAATGTAGATGTCTTGAGGTTGTCCTCAATCATCCACATGGTCGTCCATATAAATCCACAAACACCTGTTCGGTCGTTGTCACACTGCCAATAACCTCCATTCTCGCTGGAGGTACTGGAAAGTGCTGTTATTGTTAACCAATTGGTAGCACGTCTGAAAGATATGAGGCGTAACCCGATACCATGGCTCATGGGAGCCTGAAGAAGATGAAGTGGTACAGACCCTCTCAATTTCAAGAGCTCGTTCTCGCATTGGCCAGCGCTAATGGAGAGATCTGTGTAGTTCTCACCCGCTCAGAAGTGACAGGATAGTTGCATGGTTAGGGAACTGTCAGTTGGCAGTTTCAGAATTTCGAAACTGAGCAGTAACCGCAATCGAATCGGCAAGAGACGGCGACCGTTTCTTCCGTTATCTAATGGAATTTTTCCTACGCGCCTCTGTCAGAATTTCAAGCTGCAAGTTGTGCCAAAGATGGATTTTAATTGTCCCGTGATTAAAGCATCCCACTTCTAGCAAATGCACTCCCCACCGTATACCAGGTAGCTGGGATCCGAAAGTGGAGAAACCCTTCGTTCAAAAGTGTACTCTCACACTCAAATAGGGGTAGCGCAGGATGATGACCGCATGAAGAGGGCAGTTCTGCCGCATGTCAGGACAAAAGAAGAAGGAGGAGTGCCTGTAAGCAGCAATGTGCTTGAGAACTTGAACGCAAGTGGTCCATTCCAACCTGGAGCAGCGAAGTTAAAAGGCAAATATCAGACCCAGAATATAGGAAATACGAGTGACTCGGTTCCAAGGCCAATAGTTCAGCGTGACATGCTTTTGCTCACATGGCTTATGTGTGGTAAACGCCGAGACATGGGGCGTCTATTGTTGATCCAGAGACTCCGAACGGGTTTGAAGCCCGGTTTAACTAGAGTCTGGCGCGTTGTGCGACAGTAACTGATCTTTACCCCACATAATAGTCTTAGAAGGCTAACTGAAGAGTTCGAGGGGCGGATCCGGGATGATGCTCCGTGCCGTGCCTTGAAGTGTTGGATCTCCCAAGAAAAGATTTCGATGCATGAAGCCGTCCAATTAGGGAATGGATTCATATTATCCCGCAGGCGGATGATCGCCCTAAGCAAACGAGCTTTCGATAGAACTACTGCTCGGCTGAGATGCTGACCTCGCCAGATTGTTGGGGGGATTTTGAGTAGGACGTAGTTGAAGGAAGTTGAAGACAGGATTACCACCAGTATAGCGGGGATATGACTTTGAGAATAACAGCATCACCTCCTTCTTTGCATATAGAATTTTCCACTTGCACCACGAGGAATAACCGTAATAACGCTCGGAGCTTTATTTAACTCCCGACCCAAGCACCAATTACGAGGGCATACCGACAGCCTTAGTCTGGGAGGACAAAGGTTCATCAGAGTCACCTGGGTGGCGTGCTAGCTTGCACGCACAAAGTACAAGATAATCGCAAGTGCTGCATCTACCCGAGGGCCGGCACATTGCACGGCTCGTTGAATGAGACTCGCTACAAGCAACGGCAGACATTGTACCCAGTAATCCTCCAGCCGGAGAAGTTCGGAATGCCGGCAACATTTGGGCGACAAAGATGAGATCTCTTGATCTGTTGGAGAAGCGAGTGATTGGCGCGACAGACAGACGCCGACGGGCGATAGCGTCGACGAAGAAAACCTTGCTTTTTGCTTGGAAGCAAGTTTTTGCTTTTGAGACCAATAAGATGCCGTCCCCATGAGACGGCTCAGAGGGAATACAAGTAGAAGTCGGTAATACAAATCCCGGTTCTCGGTGCTGGTGGCATGCCCAATCGTACAATTGAAGTGAAGAGTGCCGCGATGATGGGATGTAAGGTTCCCAGCGAGTGGCCTCGAGCCTTTAGCACTTTGATCCGATCGGCAATCGTGCAGGAGCCACGGTGGAGATCATCTACTTTTGGTCATCGACATGGTCTATATCGAGCCTACTCCAGCCACACAACCCTAGGGCGGCGTCCGCTTCACGACGGCGGGGACAAGGATAGCTGACCAGCTGAATGTTCGCATCCTGACTCACCATGGCGGCCAAAAGAGACAGCTAGCACTTCCGAACAGTAGCCAGAAAGAGCAAGATGAAGAAGAGACCAATAGCGGAAGGCGGGACGCCTT
Source organism: Delitschia confertaspora ATCC 74209 (assembly GCA_010093945.1). Classification (NCBI taxonomy): domain Eukaryota; kingdom Fungi; phylum Ascomycota; class Dothideomycetes; order Pleosporales; family Delitschiaceae; genus Delitschia; species Delitschia confertaspora. The sequence continues at coordinate 16,810 of ML994290.1, read as the reverse complement.
CAAATTCTACTGCACTCTCTACCAGGAGAGGTAAGAGGGCAATCCTAATGCTGTAACAGAAGGGGAGCGTATAAAAGAGAGGGGACCAGCACCAAGAAATAACAGTTCAAGTGTGCATTGAAAGATTGCTGCTCAAACCACTTATCCTTCAGTGAACTGAGACAGTTGCCCATCATCTTCTTTCCAGTCGATCCAGTCAGTGCATTGAGAAATGTTCTAGTGCGTACTGCCTTCTCCCGATTCCGAGTGGATGTCCCTTTGCATCCGGTCTGGCGCTCTTGAAGAAAAGGTACGTCGGGTGAGCTCGGTTTCCCAATGTCGTACAACCTCTCCTTCCCTTCTTTTTCTGCTTTTTTTTCTTTTCTTTTTCTTTTTTTTTTCTTTTTCTTTTCTTTTCTTTTTCTTTTCCTTTTTCTTCTTGTTCTTCTTCTTGTTCCTCTTCTTCTTCCTCTTCTTCTTCTTCTTCTTCTTCTTCTTCTTCTTCTTCTTTTTCTTCCTCTTTTTCTTCTTCTTTCTTTTTCCTAATCCAAGAGGAGGCTCAAGAGAGTGCCGCCTGTTAAGACGTTGACAGACACCCTTATGCGTGGGTTGCAGAAGGGTGCTCGGGCCAATGGTGTTGAGGCCTGAAGCCGACTCGAACTTGAGGCTGGAGGGTGTCTTGTGGGGAAAAGCATTGCTAATATACCTGATGGCATTGTAGAACCCTCTGCTCCAAGTGCTTACGGACTGCACTGTCTGCCTCGTGCATCCTGAAGGCCGGGCTGAGATACTCCGATTGAACTGTCGAGCCGACTGTGAATAATTTCAGCCGCCTAGGTGTGTAACACTCCCACTGGTGGCTGCATCGGCGTGTTTGTTAATGGTTGCATAGATTGAAGAGCCTGGACAGAGACTGTCCACAAAAATTCTCCGGTGGTCAATTTCAGCATCAAGGAGGATAACTGGACGGCGGAGAGTGTTGCATCGAGCGTGATAGAAGAGTTGAGGTCGACGAAGGTGAGTTGCCAGGTGCCATTTCGTCATATCCTTGTCATCCACATGGTGCTTGCTCGAATATGCATTTTACCCTAAGGGACTCGTTAATGCACTCGCTTGCAACACCACCTGCACCATGCATACCACCACTACATCACCACTACACCACCTTTTGTCGGCTTCTTGTCTTATGTGCATTTCATTCTCTTCCAATCATCTCCATCTTTCATCCAATGTCCTCTTTCTCTGCCACATCGGTTATGCTTTGTACAGGAAGAAGTCACTTTAGCCTGTACCACACGGCATTGACTTCTTCCCATCCCCCTCCTCCTATAATGGCCAATGCATCACATTGTATCCCCCATATGTCTCTACCTGGGAGGGCGCGGTCTTCTTTTCAACCTAATGTCAAACTCTCTGTCAGTCAGCTTAATAGCTGACCCAGCTATTCCATCTCATAACATCTGCCCATAAGGTTACAGGCCTCGAATGCGGTCCTTGTAATGAACGGTCTCTAAGAGCCGTAAAACCTCTCGTTCAGGTGTGCGCAAGGCATCCTTTTGAAAAGAGAGTTAGGACCATAGACTGACTCAGTGGCTTTTGTCAATGTCTTATATCTTTAGCCATGTCCCACTGTTATGTAGTTACACGGCCTCATGTACTTGTACCGGCTTTTTCCTTCGTAAACCTGGTGTTTACTTCTCTTCTATTCTTCTCCCACTTTCTGTTTCTTTTACTATTCTCCTTTACCTAATCATTCCTTCTCCCCCGATCCCCTCGCGCATTGCTGCATAAGCTGAGCATCTCGGCATAACATTTCCGGAAACTTTACTAAGTGAGTCTTTAGGTTCAACCTTCGTCTGATGCAAAGGGGCAGAGCTCGTGGTCAGAATCCCAACCTTGCCCGGAGTACTTCGACGCGAGGAAGTAGATCTACTTCAAGAGGCATCATATCGAGGTCCAACTCCCGTGCAGCTCCTAGACGGTCTGCCAGACTTGCCCAACTAGTCAACGGAGACTCAGGATTGCATACAGAAGACAACTCAATGGCAGACGTCGCAAGAAGACGGACGCAGACGGCTGATAGATTAGGAAACAGGGCTGTTGGACACCGTGCTGGAGCCGCTCGCCACTCTTCTTCTCAACCGCAGCGTGTAAACGGCAGTCGGCAGCAAGCCACATACCAAAGCACCGATCCGAACGAGATTCGCTACAGCATGGACATCCTTGTCCAACCACCCGCTACAGCCGTATCCGGATATACTTTGCAGCCTGGCCTCACAGTCCGACTCCGATCTCTTAGCGGTGATTTGAACGACGCGATTTATGACTCTTCGAACCTTGTTGCTGTTGCCACTCTGACTTCCAGCCACACCCCGCTGGCAGATGCGGACTTAAACACCATACTCGCAGGACGCCGATATAATTCAATCCACCCGTTTGACGAAGACACCGAAGTCTCCTTAGGCTCATCAGACCCACGAGGAGTGGGCTACGTATCCTTCCCCGACCTCTCTATCCGGCGCGAGGGCACATACCGGATTCGCATCACCCTAATCCGAATACGAAGCTCGTCTGGAGAGCCACCAATGTCCCCAGCATCCGGAGCAACGACCGTTCAGGTGATTGAAAGCAATCCTATTACCGTGCGTGGAAACGGAAGCACCAGCGCTTCAGCGGCCATGCAACAGGGTAAGCAAATGGTGGCTATTTATTAACAAAAATCTCGGTTTACCTAATTCTATTTTCTTTCAGAAGACGGTGAGGATGATGACGGGGGGTGGTTGGAGGTGCTGAGGACGATTAGGACGAGGAGGAGGTCACCTTTGTGAAAATATTTCGGTTTCTGTTTATGCCTGCTACTGCTAAGGAGTGTACGACTAGTGTCAGTTATATACTTGGCTGTTTCTTGGATGTTTCATGTCAGACCTTCAGCGGAGATAGGTTGGGATTTGGATTTCATATATAAGGACTGTACAGACGGTTGTAATGTACAGACGGGTTCTGGATGGGGTTTGACGCTGTGCGTGGTTCGAATGCTCTTATATCCATTATTAGACAAACATGAGGGTAACTGACTGCAAGATGCATCCATCACCGCTAACAACATACCTATATGAGAGAAACATGAGAATGGCTGACTTCAAAAACATATCATCGCTGACTTGTAAACACATGCTATCACTGAACAACAAACGTACACGATCTCTTTGCCCTTTCTGTCTAGCTACTTCCAAAGTCTCTGGATCAGCTCTAATATTCCTGTTTTCCAACCGTGTAGCAGGTTCGTAGTCCTCGCCACGTACCCAGCGCCTTTCACTATAACCTATGTGCCTCTCCAGTTTTCGAAGACCACCATTGTCCTTCTCATTCATGAATTTTGCTTCCTAGATCGCAGATTCCCACTCTTCCGTACATGTTCTTGTACAGTGCCGGTTTTGGTTCTTGTTCGCCATGAATACAGGATATCGCCAATTTTGGAGGGCGATCATGGTAGCTTCGAATTCGACAGTTTTTTTTTTCATCTCCCATCTCTCCCATACACGCCCTTCTGCCGCCCGGAGTGATAACAAACCCTATAGGAGTACTTAAACAAGGTTGTTGGAACATGACATCTCATTTCTCATTCCTTTTTCCTACCCCTCTTCTCGCTCACATCTTTGGCAAGACCCAAACAGACAGAACCAATATATGAGTATTGAAAACGAGGACTTTGGAATAGAGTATGATGGATACATCACTTTGAATGTTTAGACACAGCATACCATATGCATGCGAAATTTTTGTTTTTAAAGAGTTCTGCTGAAATTTCAACTGGGTGTGACACTGTGGGGGAAGAGGAAAGAAAGAGGAAAAGGAAAGGAGAGGAAGGAGGGGAGTTGTATAAAGGGGATGGCGGTGAGGGGGGGGGAGAACGGTTTTCTCGGAATAGGAGGGATGTGGTGGAATCTGTGGGGATAGAAGTAACAGTAGAGGTGGGTGAAGTGACAGATGTAGGATTGTCTAATATAAAGTTGCATTTCGTTATATCGATGGTGTGCTGAAAGTAAACGAGTGTTCGCAGTCAAGCAAGCAATTACCTGAGTAAAGAAACAGTTTCTTGGGTTTGAACGCTTCAGTTGATATTTATGATAGTGTGAAATTTATTGTACTTGAGTTTATATTCAAGATCGAAAGCCATAGGGGTGATAAACATGAAGTCGGTTCGCATTCGGATAAACATGTGAGCCTGTAAATATACAGTTCTGTTTGTAAATTTGAGGTCTTTTCTTCAGTTCTCAGGAATATGTGTGTGTCGTTTACCTTCCTCTGCCCGTTCTCCTTATATGTTGGTATTGCGATAGTTCGGCCTTCTATATCTTTCACAGAATTATAGACTTCCATGCGGTGGACTTCATAACTTAGTTAGGAAGCCATAATTATTAGAACTGGAAGAAGTTAAGTTTTGCATGTGCGTGTAAAGGCCCTAAAAACAAATTTAGTTGACCACCTTATGCTACTTTTCCTGAAACCCATTATGGTGGACAGCGCCTACTTCTTCTTATAGTATCTTTTTATGGGTTAATACCACGACGCTCCTGCCTCCCTTCCGCACCTCAATGGCCGAGAAAAAGAGACTGCCACGTCTTCTCCATCATCTCTTCTTTCTATCCACCACCATCATCTACTATCCACTCGCCCTCAACTTGGGCATCTGTTAACAATCTTTATCAGTCACCATCACTATTCTGATTATTAAGGCACCATTCGCTATTACCAGCACTCTAGCATACCTCCACACCGTTTTATCCCAAGACCTCACGATCACACATTCGCTCCGATGTGTCAATTCTCATTCTCACGTTGGTCTTGCGGCCACTGCATCATCGACCGAATCGAGTACTGCAAGGGAAGACGCAATTCTGTAAGCCTGGGAGGACCACAGACTTGTCCGGCGAGCAACATGACACCCATCGAAGATCCCACATACTATCCGAGCTTCAGTCAACAATGTGCTGAGTGTATTAAGGAGCCTTCAGTTAAAATTAAAAGGGAGAGTACAGAAAAGTTTTCAATTACAAGGAAAAAGGAAGGCATCGAGGAGTTCTTAAGTGAATCCGAGGAAAACGAGCAAGACAGGCTTCAAACACTCTTACACTCATTAAAACTAAGCCGAAGGGAAGACTCAGGAACTCTCCAAGATCTCCGTTCCCTACACGACCTCCTCAACTTCATGAGCAGGAAGCTGCTCAGAACAGAGGACCGTTACCGTGAAATCGCCGGCAAATACTACTCTCGCGCCTGGTTCGCTTGTCCACACAATCTCAACCGTACAGAGTCTATGCCCGCAACCCTCATCATCCTCGCCAATTCCTTCGAAGGCTCTACCCCACTCGAGAATCGCAGCTTCTGTATGCCGTTCTTCGTGGTTTCGGGCCTAATCCGGAAAGGCCTGTCCGTCATTTCTGACATGTCTAAAGATTTCCAACAACGCCTTACCAGTACGATGTACATCATCAAGCAGGCAGACGACTTGCTCGTTCATGCCAATTCACACTTCAACACCCTCGAATCATTCGTTCAGGAACTATCCTCCTCAGTCCGACTCCTACCTATTGAACACAACAATGCCAATATTGTAGCCCGTGGCGACGCCATATAGGAATGGCTCCAATGCCTCCCCGAAACAGCTGTTGCGCTCCGAGCCGGTAAATGCAGGAGCGGAATCATAGACGAGGCGCTGAACTTTGGAGTCGGGATTGAACATGAGGCACGGGATATCTCGCCCTTGTCGGGGATTCCTTCACTGCGGCTGGATACAGAAGAAGACGAGGGGGGGGAGTTCCATGCGAGCAGTGAGGACTATATTCAAGTTATTCGTCAGCCAGGGGGGGGTCCTCATATACCTCCTGTGTTTGGGAGCTTTCCGCTACGAGAGGTTTCTGAGACGCCCTTTTATAATGGTCCTGTGGAGATGCCTCCTCTGAGACAATGGCCCCGCACTTCGACAGCACCCCCAGCTTCCCATAACTTGACGATTCAGGACACGCTTTCTAGGACTACGACTCTTCATCCTAGTCCCCGTCCTCAATCCATGTCTCCAGACTCCTTGCCTCTACGACCTCGGGCTCGGGATAGAGCAGCAGCCCTAGATTTTGAGAATCTGAGGGCGAGCAACACACCTTCCAGGACTATGATTTTACGTCCCCGTTCAGGGCTCACATCTCCAGCCTCTATACGTCTTCGGGCTCGGACTTCTACTCGGTCTGCAGTCCAAAATTTGGAGAATATAAGGGCTCAACGAGCACCTTTTAGGGCTATGCTTCTAAGGCCATCCTGGCCTCCTATCTCTCTGCCTTTTCGGCTTCAGACTCAGGACAGGTCTACAGCCCCCTACCCGAATCGCGGTTCACGGAGCGGGGAGGACATGCCTTTGCGGGCTATTATATTACATTCCCGACGCTTCCGTACCAGCCTAGAGTCGGGGATGGATGGACAACGGGGCCAGGGCCAGCATCTGCGTCGCTTCCGGGTGGACCAACAAATTCAGAACCAATTTGGGAGGGTTTATCAGAGAAATAGGGCTATATCGCGTTGGGAGCATCCGAGCGAACCCATGGATGTCTCCACAGAGGCTACTGAGGGGGAGACTAATGCCGAGACTGAGGCTAGTATGGAGATACAAACGCAGAGTGAGCAGTCTGGTGGAGACGATTATCGCGATTATGCGATTTTGAGCGCCTTGGGAATCCGCACCATTGAGAGAGAGGGCCGCCGAGAGGTAGGTTATCCTGGTGGTGCGATGATGAGGGCTTTCGAAGCGCTTGGGACGGAAGACCGAAGAGAGAGGTTGGGTGAAGAAGATGGATTTTCGAGGCGCCGAGACTAAATATCTAAGTGGGTTGTGCATATTGAGATTGGTCCAGGCTATGGGGAGTGAGCGTTCGTTTTAGGTATGTTGACTTGGGGTTATTGGCTCACTAGAGAGATGCGGGTGGTGGTTGAGCTACCGATCTCACTCTGTGTGATATGAACATGGATTTCGGTGATTTAGTTGTTTCCCTCTTTAGATTATTCGACCTACGGCTAGATAAGAGCTCAACTGGCTCTTCTAGCAATTATTGTTGACTCTTGAGTTGCCCTTGATGATAAACCATAACAGAAAGTGTGTAAATGGTTTCGATTTAAGACGTAGATGGACCTGAACTACATAAAAAGAGAAAATACCTTACTTGCTAGCATGTTTCAGATATCTTTCGAGGTTATAATAGAGCGTATTATGGCATTCGAAGTACACTCCCAAAAATTTGGCTTTTGAGTCAAAACCCCTGCTGGATAGATATGAACAAGATACCAGTACTACCATAGTAATGAATTCTTCATATTAGAAGATAAATAGCACTAGCCTCCCTTCTAATAAAGAAAGACTCTATCAAGACCCCCTACTACTTCTTCACCGTCTTTAACCTCCCAAATTTTCCTCCACCAACTTTACTCAAAAACTTACATCCCCTCCTCTACAGTATAAGCTACAAAGCAAGAATTACCTACCCTTAGCGGCAGGGAAAGGAAGTAAGAGCCACCGCGGGAGGAACTGTAAAGGGGAAGAGGTAGCTAAAGGGGTTGAGGCAGACGATTAAAAATCTTAAAAAAAATTATAGCTGAGCTTGGTTTCGATCCAAGGTCCTCCGGGTTATGAGCCCGGCGCGCTTCCGCTGCGCCACTCAGCTAGAAGTTGTTTGATGGAAGTTCAATAAATTTTTATAATAATGACCTATAAAATACGTTCTGTAAGGAAATTTTTGTTAGCGTGACTGTGGGTCGTAAAACAAAATTGTGATTGGCTTGGGGAGATTATTGAGACTGTTTTGGGGTTAGCGGGTTTGATATTGTACGTTGAGATGTGTATCACCCGCATCACATGTCTAAAAACTCGAGGAGCCGAATTATACAGCGCAGCACAAGGATCGAAGAATGTGGATTTCGAAAATACGATGTCATTACCACCCACATAATTATTTTTACAGAATCCCAAAACCACTAACCCTCGCCCACAAAACCACAAAACCCAATCTCAACCTATGCAAAGACAAAAAACATTCAACCACATCCTCATCCCCTCTCCCATCTCCACTTCCCCAACCGTCCAAATCCTAAGCTTGACACTCCTTTCAACCGCATCCATCCTCCCTGTCTCAGCCGCCCATACCCAAAGTCTACACCAGCCAGCGCCGCCCAGCGCATGCCAGGCTACAACCAACCAATCCACCCAGACCCTTCCGCCAAGATCTCCATCGGCCAGAGCCGCCCAGCGTACGTGAGGCTACCAGCGGCCAGTCAAGACATCCAGTCTTGTAGTGTTGGAGCGTAGCGCGCAGGAGAGCCAGTACTGAGAGTGCAATCTTGCTTGTTCTGAAAAGTAGGAACAACGCGTGGACATGGGGGGTTGGAAGTTGAAGCCTCAGGGCCAAGCAATGATCGCCCACCACCCATATCTCAAACCTTCGAATCCTGGCACCACTGTCCCCCATCGGCCATCGCAGTACAGACTCGTCTCAGTTGGCATTCCCATCATAAGCGTCACACTGCTCAGCAGGTAGATCTTATGCGGGTCCCGCCTTACTATCGACAGCTCCAGAACGACGCGTGGATAGGAAACGGCTGCAAAAGGGAGACCCTCCATTGACATCCATAAACTGCATCAATCCTTGTTGTATTAGTTGGAATTCTTAACATAAGACCTGGCCAGCCGGAGACCTTATGCGAGCTCGCACTACTGACATGAAGAACGACGCGATATATGGGAAACAGTGCGAGGCCAAATTCGGAAGAGAAGGGATGGTGTGGTGAGAGTGATAAAAGAAATACGGCGAACAAACTTTTGGTGTTTTTCGAAAAAAAAATAAAAAAATCGGTGATGTGTCCACGTCCTCCACCCATCAAGCCCAAAGGCTTCTTCGGATCCCACCATTCTTGAGATGAGACAGTGGAGAAGGCACGAAGGCCTTGAAAATGACCGAGAACGCCCGTGATTGAGAAGGCGGAGGCACAAAGGCCCTGAGGAAGCCAAGACTAAAAAAGATTCCTCGACAGTGAAGAAGGCGCGGAACCGTAAGAACCGGGCCTCTCGACAGGACGGATGATGGGGATGGCTTGAAAAGTAGAGAAAGCATACGATAAACCCCCAAAATAGGGGAAGAAGAGCGCCGGCACACCATTGTACGGCCATCCAACGTTTCTTAGTAATACAATCTCAGAAAGAGAAACAAAATCATCAGCCATAATACATAAACACGTAAGCATAAGCCTAGACAAGAAAAGAAAACAGCAAGCAACTCGATGCAAGCTGAGCCCGCTCAACCTCGGACATCGCTGGCTGAGCAGACCCCGGTATGTTGAGGGGAGAGAGTGCTGTCCTTGCGGGCGCATGTTCAAGGATTGAGGGAGAGAGAGAAGCGAGGAGGGAGGTGTACTGTGCAACCGCCTGTTGTAAGGGCCGGTTAAGCCGCCTGGGCCTCGCAGAGATCAGTTATCATTCGAAGACGGGATGATGAAAAGGATCGCAGTTCGGGACAAATGGGTCTGAGGCGAGTTTGAAGTGAGTGCTATTGTTTCACTGTTCAGGAAGAGTGGAGTCCGAAGAGCAACACCATAAGCCCTCTAAACCGCTGTACCGGCATCAGGATGAGTATGCGGAAGTGTATGGACAGTGCCTTCAGTTGCCGGATGAGCGAGATGCTCATGGGGGAGATTCACCATCGGATCGTCAACAGACATGGCGCGTTTACCGCCCATCTTCTGTTGCTCCGCCCCGACTTTTTGGGCGAAGGGAGAACGCCGCCTCAGCACGGGACCCTTCCAGTAGATGATATAAACCGCGGCAACGAGGAAGAAGGCGATGACGAAGAGGATGGTGGAAGCGTAGGCGAGGTGATTCTTGCCGCCAATGTTCTGATAGAAAGGGACGGCAGGGAGAGTCAGGACACCGGCGAGGAAGTCGCGAGCCCAGCCGTTACCTCCAGTTGCGGAAGCAGAGTAGGGGCCGTATGCGGCGACCATGTAGTCGATGGTCGCCATATAGATGGCGTAGTTGGCGATGCCAATGACAGTGCTGAATATCAAGGGGGCAATCCAGTGGATCTGTGGATTGTTACTTGTCCATGCGAATCCGATTAGACCGATAGGCAGGCAAGGCGCGGTGTAGAGCAGCCACCAGAGACGCGACTCGAACTGGGCTCTTCCGTCCTTGCGAGTAGCTCGCAGGGCGATGTTGCGTCTGATGGCGGGGATGAAGGAGATATAGCCGATGAGGTAACCAATGCCGATGGGGATGAATGCCAGACCGAGTGCGACGTTACCGAAGCCCCATTGCCGGTATACCAGACCGTAGGATTGGAGGAACATGAAGATGAGAGCATCGGAGAAACCAGAGAGGAGAGAGAGGCAGAGAACGATGGGTTCGGTCAGGAACATTCTGAATGGTCGAGACCAGAGTTCCATGATTTGCCCCCACTTGAAGTAATCCTTCAAGTTCTTATTTTCAGTCGGTCCCCATAAATCAAGTTCGACTCCGTTCTTCGCCGCTTCCTTGCGGCGTTGTTTGGCGATCCTATCTACTAGAATGGTGGCACGTGTTTCCGAGACGCACAGAAGATGCAAAAGCTGGACAGCAACACCAAAGATCAGCTGGATCCAGATGCACCAGCGCCAAGCCAAGTATTCCTCCACAAAGCCGCCTATGATAGGACCCAGGACGGAGCCACCGACAGAGGAAAAGACAACATAGGCAACTGCGTACTGCTGAGTGTCTGCATCCCACATATCGGCGACCATGCCTAGTGTCACGGAACCTCCAGCGGAAGAGATACCCCCAAGCGCACGGCCGGCAATGATGGTAGCGAAGTTTGGGGCGATGGCGACGGGAATTTGAAAGACATTGACCAGAAACAGTGAGGCTTGTATGACTGGCACCCGACCGATTTCCTCGCTCCATGCTGGAGGGAGAATTAGCTAAAAGAATTGGTTCCGAGAAGGAAGGAAAACTTACGAGCCCACAGCTCACAGCCGAAGGCGTAGGTCACGAGGAAGACCGCGGCGCCGACGCGAGCAGCCTGCTCGCTGACACTGAACTCCTTTGATATGCCACCAATAGCATTGGAGTAAAGACTGGTATTGAAATTCATCGATACCTGGACCAAGAAGACGACAGTTAGGATCCCCCATTTCTTCCAGGTTGGGAAGCCGAAGCCCAGCTGATCGTATACTTCAGCTTCTTGGAGAATCTTTTTCCCCACACTGTCCTTTTCAGCCAACCTGGAGTATTGGCCCTCTGAATCGTCAGTATTAAGCCTCTCTGTTAAGGCGTCTGGTTTCGGCTCATCTGCTGTAGGTATTTGGGAGAGCGGTGAAGTCTTCTCTTCATCTCTCCTGGCTTCGGCGGGGTTGAAGGCCATGATGGCCAAGAGTCAAAGGAAAGAAGAGTTTAGTAAGCACTCGATGTGTTGTTGTTGACTCGGTTCCCATTCAGATGGGTAACGAAGTGAGTATTTCAACAGTCTCGGGGAAACAGGGTGGATCTGTAGGAAAAGTGTGGAGAGCGAAGAGCTGGGGGGACAACGAGCTTATAACCTGCTTGAAGCAAAATTAAATTCTGGGTAAGATTCGGAGTGCGTACACTTCTCCGCATCCACTGCACGCGGCGTTAAACTATAGCTGGTGAGCTTCTGAGCCAGTCATAGACTTGTTTTTAGGGCATGTGGTATACTAGATTCTATTTTCTGCAGTACGCAGGTGGGGGGCGGAGGGGGGAGGGAGGCTCCATGGCTGAAGAGAGGCGTCTAATAACGCCCAAGAAGGCATATGCCTGTTGAAGACTGCGTCATCACAAACCGCTGCCCACGGATAGATGCTCAAGGGAACTAGAGGAGTGTTTCGGTGGCATAAACAGTGGGGTCGGAAGTACGTTGTGCCAACCGGAGTTGGGGTCCGCGAGGTTGGTGAAGACATCGATGATCAGTTCATGTCAGCATGTATGACGGGGAACCATTACGGAAATTTCCAGACCTATGTTAGAAGCATGCATGAAGGGGTAATCTACGCAAAGTATTATACTTATTTGAAGAAAACCACACAGCTGTCGCCTGTGTCTGTTGTGAATAGCGGAAGAGCTTTGAGCGAAGCCAGGCGAGAGTGTACGACGATAGTGAAGGTTAGATTTTGGTCAAGGTAAGCTTTGCCATGGCGGTTCCTGCCACGCTCTCCCCTGTTGGTGCCCATCTGGGCAGGGGAATCGTCGTTAGATCTTGACGTTATGCCGGGAGGATAGTAGGTTGCCGGACTTTACTCCAGCGGGTGGCACTTTTGCATACCACAATCCCATCACGACTCCATCACCTTCGCTGCAAATATGTATCCATTGCTACTCACAGATGTGGAGCTAGGAATACCAAGCACAACCCATAGAGTATCCTAACCGGAACACAACAGTATTCTTCTACATTTGCCAGAGCAAAGAGCTTAGTACTATTCTGCGAAACTGCTCGTGAACACTGGACATCGCTGGGGGTCGACGCGAAAGCTTAGATCTGGGAGCCTCATAGTCTATCTATGGGTTTCAGACGCCTTTTTGATGATCCCGAAGGAAGCAAATCCAGTTTGGGACTCCGAGACAATATCACATAATCAACGCTGTAATGCAAGAGGCCGATTCCTCGAACTAACCACCTTCATTTTTACTAGCTTTGCCGCTGGCATCCGGAGTCGGACCATACCAGTGAGTGTCTTCTTCCCCTTATGAGGGTGGAATGGATTTTAACCTAGATTTTTCAGCTCTTGTTCCTTCATGCATCCAACAAGAGCGGTTAGAGGACCTCCCCAGCCTCTCATTAACGACATTCTTTTCCACCTTCTCGCGATATAAGGCTTAATTAAAACGAATCCGTTCGGAAATACCCAAAGAAAATTTATGCAGGACCCGTTGGTCTCTTTAGCATTCGAAACAGCACCGACAGAACACTTTTTCATGTGATCCTCACTTTGTTTAGAAGTATAAGAAAGGCTAGCTGTCATTCACACTCGCCTTGCTCAAGCCTTCATATCACTTAGGGCGAGGGATCAGGGCAAATTAACTCAACTCAACCTCGTCTTCCTCAATAACACGCAAGATGAATATAGTCACTGCTAACATTCACGGACACTCAAATAGAAGTTGCTGCGCCAGCGCTGCCGTCCTTTTCCTAGTGAAAGGGCGTCACACAGTCTATTTGTGCTGAACCAGCGTTGGACTGCTTATCTATTCACGTATTCGTGGCGTGAGCCCAGTCACACCAACGTAGGAGGGTCGTAACGAAGGAAAAACCACGGACCAATCGTCTTGCGCAAGATATATAAGCCTGCACCCGTGCCCATGAACTTGTCAACTCATCCCCACCGTCTATCTCGAAATGTTCAAACATGTTGAGAACCTTATGTGCTTTGTGTACATTGGCTGTCTCGAGTCGTCCTTGAACTTGGTTTGCCTATCCGACCAACGCAAGCGCTGAATTAGAGGACGATCGTAGGGCTAGTTTGATTACAAATAATAGATTCCTGAAAAGCGAGGACAAAGCCAGCAGAGCAGTGTCGGTGCCGATCCAAGCCTTGAGCCTTACGTGCTGCAATAAAAGACCATATCGCTACAGATCCAAGTCTTCAGATATATACACTGCTGACCTAAACGCCGTGCTTCGAAAGCTTGCTTCAATCCTTTCCTCCTAACTTCCTGCACACTTGACGAAATGAGCGCTCTAACGACTCTCGATTCTAATGATGTCGGGACAGTTACGTGCGCGTACGACACAGGAGCTATTGCCGAGACCATCGGAAGAATATCCTTTTAGAATCTAGATATTAGGACCAAGTCTATTACCGACATGTATCCGATACTGTCCTTTATATTTCGGTTCCAGGATTGGGGCTGAATAACAAGATAACTCCAGATAACGTCGACGATCGGGCGGAATACCATGTCATGTCATCGAATTGCACTGCTCTGTTGCAATCTTCTTTGCGGCAAGTACTGCAACTTGAAATAGGAGCGGGAGAAGAAGGTCTGTCAGAACATACTCCTGAAGACCGCAGCATGATTGCTTTTTGCAGTCTTCGAGAAACATGCACATATTTGAGATGCATGCGGGTCTGAAGACACGACAGCCTAAGCAGAAGTACTTGGACCTGAACAAGGTCATAGACATAGCAGCTCTTCTCAATCCGAAACTGGAAGTGGACGCCGTTCAGCTTAAAGACAGTCAAGGGTTTCACTTCCATCTTACCCAGAATTTTTTTTTTTATCAGAGATTCGTCGGTGGTCTTCCCCAAGCATGGGCGCATTATCCAGTACGAAAATATCCTCCGGTCAAACCTCAAATCCATATTCCTCCAACACCAGAAACATATGCGCAACAACCTCATGCTACACTTGATCGATTCCTTACGCGAAAGAGTCCCAGATGGGTTCTCACAACAACTAAAGGTAGACCGCGCTGACCACCTCCTTTAGCTAAAGCCTAATTTTAATGGAATGTTGCACAAATATGTCAACTCTATTGCTAAATACTGTTTTGTTAGACCTGGAGACATCAATACAGACATCGGATGGCCCATTTATATTCTCTGCGGTAGTTCTTACGGAGCCGGTATCTACACTTCTCCCTAGCTGTCCGCTTGCCTTCATTACAGCAGATAGAAGTGTTTACTACAAGGGCGAGGCCCCCCAAGGTTAACGTAGCCATCTGCGCAACCATTCAGGCAGAGTAATCAAAATTAGCAGCACGAACAGGTGGTATCGGCGCCCCTGATTCATGTCCTGGCTCCGACAATCGTCTTTCCCGCTCTCGGTTGGAATGGATTATGTTCGACAAAACCGAAATTCTTCCTTGCTACGTTCTTCGCCTGGAAAGTCCCGGCAAAACTCCTGCGGTAGCTTATGAACTCAGAAAGCAAAAAGTGGCTATAAAGGGGCGTAAGCAGTTTTCCTTTGGATTCGGGTTGCATACTGCCGCGACTCTTCAATTGAAGAAATTGCGCAATACGAGGAGAATGATGAACCAAACGACTTCGATACTGAAAAAGAGACCACTACTAATTTCCGGAATGGGGTGGAGACTCCTTGTGGACTGTGAGTTCATAGGAGTGAGGCAAAAGTAGAAGAAAAGACCAAGGAGCGCTGCAGAGCAGCAAAAACTTTGATATGGAAATGGACTTGCTGCATATTATATACCCAACATGCTCAAGTGTGAATCGACCACCATTAGTCTACTCCACCCTAATCAATCCATGGCGTCCACAGGTCTGTCATTTATTCGCCGTTCTTCTTCCCTTTTTAATCCTTCTTTCAAGGATTCTTTTTGGTCAAGACACTGGCCGCATGAGATTAACCACGACGCATATAGTTACAGTTCTTGCCATGTCCCCTAACCGCTCAAGTGGAGGTCTTACTCGAGAGGCCTGCAGCCCCGAACTTGAGGATTCTAAAAGTTGCATAGTTTGCCCTTGACACCCATTTCACGATACATTTCACTCACCCAACTTCATCTGCCAGTAAGATTCATTAATGTGCATAACTTGTCCCGCGGAATTCCTGCTCTGGAATGTTACATAAATCCAGGTTTAGTGAAAAGGAAGGGGATCCTGACTCAAGGTGACTCTAGGGCAGAGTGTATGCCGCCGCTTCAACGCAGACTCAACGCTACTGCAGTAGTCATTCGACTTCGATAAATACGTCACGTATCATCTGATTAACTTGAATTTGTGATAGCATTGTGGCGGAGAACACACTGACCGGTCGACGGCCTAAGGCAACATCGACGATGCACGATACTATGACGAGACAACGTGTACTTTTATGCACTTGGAGAAATGTTTGACTAATCTAGACGCAGAGAACACAGTTGACCATGAGCGGGTATCAAAGCAGCGCATAAGCTCACAGCTGGATGGAGGTTTAAAGCTGACCATCTGACTATTGTCGTGGACACGATGCGACTCAGCCCCTATATATCTAGACTGCATAAAGTAGAGTCAAGTATCTAGGCTGCATAAGGTAGAGTCAAGTATATATTTTAAACATTTCGGAACCATTTAACAGGATTAAAACCCCATATTCACTGTGGAAGAATCATGACGATGGCATGCCGTTCTTCTCATCGTCGCATCTAAACAAGCATGGCTATGACCACAACACCACAACTGAAGGTATGCGAAAATCACCAGTGATGATTCTACAGTCATTAACACTTTTCACGTTTTGTCCGAATACGATGGTTCATCTTTCATGATTCAACTTTTGCAGAAAAGCGGCGGTGGCGATTATGCAGCAATCGACACCTTCCCATGACTGCCTGAATAGGAAAGTGCATGCATAACCTCTCACCGTAAGGTCATGGGGGACTACAGCAACATATGGTGGTAACAAATCCTAAGTGTTTCTCTTCCTATGTTTATTTAATAAGGGCTCTCACATATACTCCATACCACTTGATTCACTGATAAGTCTACAGACCGCAAAAGACTATCCAAAGTCGGTATAGCCTTATAATTCACTTACTTGATGGGCTTACGCTTTGATATACATAGAGTATAAGATTATTCTCGGTCTTGGGAGTACTTTAAAATAATAATAATAATAATTCAATTTAACGTGCTACCTGGTTCCCAATCGGGTCTATGAACACGTAATATCAAATGCTTAGAGCAAAGCAAACCCGACTCTAGAGGAATGTCCCTCTAGATTCCAAAATCTTTGCCTTTTCCCCACCTTCAAACATTCTAATATAGCTATGATGAGTTTTGTCACCAGCTAATAGTTGTTCCCTATCTG
>ML994289.1:0-22613 GCA_010093945.1 Delitschia confertaspora ATCC 74209 | reverse complement strand
ACGGAATAACTTAGGGACGGTACCACTGCCATATCAGGATACCAACGTAGCGCTGTTACTTCCGTTCATTAATTCTGGTGGAATCTATTCACACACCCTTTACATTCAAAAATTAACTAACCCCTCTTACTCTTTATATCAAAAAATAGGAGTCATTATAACAAAGCGCCTCAATATAGTTTCGTGGGAAGTCATATAGTTAACGCTGGTAAGTAACCGATTAACGAATGTAGTTGAGATTGCTCCTTCGCGAAAAGAGGAGGCTGCTGCATTCTCCCTTGCTACTAGTTTTGCTGTTGCTCTTTTTATTTTCTTGCCACATACACAAGTTCTGCTTCTCTCAGCACGACTTCGTAAATGGAAAACATGACACTGAAAATTAGAGCCGTAAGAAGCTTCATGGGCAAATTTGGTATTGGTATCTTATCAATTTTCATGATTCTCGTATTCTATGACTGTGTTTAGGTTGTTCTAAGAGCCCAACTTGATTTCACCGCTGAAGTTGGGTACATGCATGAAGTTTGCACGTAGAGGCGTAACACTTTCTCCCGTTAGTATACTTATCCATAAGCACAAATCGAACCAACTTACCTTGTGTACCCCTCCTTAACAGCCCACCCATCATTCCCCGGGGGCGCATCCTCTACACTCTGATAAACATCCCCAAACTGCGGCGCCCACTGGAAATGCTTATGCTTATATCGAATATGCCCCGTACTCGTCGGCGTATCCGTCCCATCCGCCATCCCTTGTTCCTTTCTCCCAGCGCGTTCTTCCGCTTTCCGCATTGCCGCTTCGACTTCCTCCGGCCCTTGGTCCTCGGTCTCTGGAACTTCGATTTCTTGGAAGCAGGACCCGCTTTTCCATGAGTTTTGAAGCATTTCTGTCCACAGGATTTTGTGGGACCCGACGTCTTCGACTAGGGGTACATTGACAGAGTAGAGGTGAACAGAGGGATCCCAGTTTGCGAATAAGTGATCGATTAGGCGGACAGAGAGAGCTGAGGCGCCGGAAATGATTTCAGGGTCGTGGTTGCGGTCGAAGAAGGCGTAGGATAGGGCAATAGCCTTGACACCGCATACGGCAGCTTCCATAGCTCCACCAATCGTGCCACTGGATAAACTGAACACCGCAGTGCTGTTTCTGCCATAATTTGGTCCACTGACTACCAGATCAATAGGGCCGCGAGCCTTGAAGTAGTGGAAGAGGCCAATCTGCACGCAGCTAGCCGGCGTGCTGTCCACAAGGATCCATTCCTCATCCTGCGCATGTTGCGGCAACGGGCGGTTTGATGTGGTTCCAGTGTTGTTGAAGCGGCCGTTTTCGACTGTGAGAGGGTCGGGGCGGAAGTAGCTTGGCTTTACGGAGTGGCCTACGAGATGGGCTTTGCCGATCCAAGAACGCTGGGTGTGGGGAAGGACGACGGAGACAGTGTGGCCAGCTTTCTGGAGGGAAGTAACTGGGAAAAGGGATTAGTATATGGTGAAGAGTATGCGGGGGCAGTAATGCGGAATAGAGACCTAGGGAATGCACATAGGGAGAGGACTGGTTGGACGGAGGGCCGTCGTCATTTGTGACCTGAAAGCAGGTCAGGATCCAGGAGAGGGCATTATGTGAAGATAAAGGGAATGAGGGTTGCTTACAAGAATATGCATTTTGTGTGTATAGGGAATATAGAGGGGTTAATTGATGATGGAGGGGGCTGCGAGGGTGTTGACGTAGCATCCATCCCACTATCAATGGGTTGTCCTAGAAAAGGTCCATAACCGAGGATTTTCAAGAGATTCGAACCCCCAACCAAATCCTCTCTTCATTGAAAACATGAATATTCGTATGTAAGTAGGTTAAGAGTAAGTTATCTCTCGACTCGGTATTCTGTCCACGTCCTATCATATATCTCGTCCTCTTGTCTGCTGAATGATTTCCATAATTCATGCTTACCGATGGTACTGCCAATTCGCTCCCTACCGGCAGACTCCAATGCATTTAAGGACCATTTTTCCGACTTCTCTCAATGATCTTACTCGAGCCCGAGACCTTATTCAATTTGCCTGATCACTCTTCTTCTATGTACTATTCGGCCTCTCCTCTTGAGGCTCATGTCGTATACACCTGCAGTATATATATTTCGCCCGGCATGGCGCCTCACGCATCTCCGCAAAGCCCGCCAATACCGGACTCCTGCAACGCAACACAGACTACTGTCGAGTCCTTCGTTCATGAAGTTTAGAATGGAGCATAATGCGGCCGGTAGGCTCTCCACGCCCCCCTCAGCGTCCGTTGTGTTCTCTAAATATGGATTAGAATTGGTGTCGGCTCCCCACCTACCCGCCAATGGCGGTACATCGAACGCGATAGTCATATATATAGTTGCGACGACATCAATTGAGTAGACTGTATTAGATCCGGGAAAATTCTTAATTGTCGATCCTCACCTCCATCTCATCGTCTTCTTCTTTCCTCACTTTCTTAATTCCGTCTTTCCACTTTCATCACTGAGCCCTTTCTCTTCTCTCGTTCGATTGATCAATTGAAAATCAAACCAAACCACTAACACAATCAATCTTACACCATCCAAAATGGTCATCGCAATCCCTACCGCCAGCCTCGAAGGCAAAGTTGCTCTGGTCACAGGTGCAGGACGAGGCATCGGCCGCGGCTGTGCCATCGAGCTTGGAAAGCGTGGTGCATCAGTTGTGGTCAATTATGTCTCCTCCAAGGGTCCCGCTGAGGAGGTTTGCAAAATCATCGAAGATTTTGGCAACGGAGCCAAAGCCATCAGCATACAAGCGGATGTTTCCAAGGTGTCTGAAATCAACCGCCTGTTCGAAGAGGCCAAGAAGGCCTTTGGGAAGATTGATATTGTCATGTCCAACTCCGGAACTGAAAGTTGGGATAAGACCGAAGAAATCACCGAAGAGAAGTACGACCATGTCTTCAACCTCAACGCCCGCGCTCAATTCTTCGTCGGTCAAGCTGCCTTCAAACACCTCTCCGACAACGGCCGCCTCATTCTCATGTCCTCCATCGCCGCGGGCCTCCTCGGCGTCAAAGACCACGCCCTCTACAACGCGTCCAAAATGGCCGTCATTGGCATGATCAAGTCCTTCGCCACCGACTTCGGACGACGCGGTATCACTGTCAATGGGGTTGCGCCTGGCGGCATTAAATCTGATATGTTTACGCAGAACGCGTGGCATTATATTCCGGGTGGCAGTCCAGATTGGCCTGCGGAAAAGATCGAGGGGCTCATGGCGAATCATTGTCCGTTGGGACGGTGTGCGGTGCCAGAGGATGTGGCGAGGGTGGTTGCGTTTTTGGCGAGTGAGGATGGGGGTTGGGTCAATGGTAAGATATCACATGATTGCTCGAAAAGTCCTTTCAAAATACTTACGTTTGCTACAGGCCAAGTCATCACTATCTCCGGCGGCTCTTCTCAATAAACGATACAAGACAAGATCTGATTTTCTGTACCACATTTGCCTGCCTCAACTTTTGTAGTTTGAAATGTGGCGTGGCGGAATATGCAGTTATAGGGTACTCGAAGTGGCAGTACACGACAGTATGAAATCGGAAGTTGACCAACATTCGATCGAACGGTAAATAGAGTTCAACTTTCGAATAACATAGACAGTGGACCCTAATGACCTCTAATCGTGACCTTAAACTATAAAAGTCTACTGTATAGAGAAGATGTTAAGTTACTAATATTAAATTATAAGTACTGGACAGACGCGTACGCCCTAAGTATCTACTCTAAGGTATAATAATAGCTCAATTTAACTTGCTACCCGGTTCCCAATCTGGTCTATGAACATGTATATCAATGCTTAGAAGGAAGTAAACTCGGCTCTAGAGTCTATATTCTAAAGCCCAAACTCTTTGTCTATTCCTTACATTTTACCATTCTGACGTAGCGAAGATGAGTTACATCAGCTCGGCCTATACCACAAGCACCGTTCCACATCTGCCAGTGCGGCCACTTAGACAACAGAGAGGTTGTTATGATATGTTGTGGGTTATTTGGAAGGGAATCCAGTCCCTTATATACTCTTTTTTTAATATGCCTTGCAGCTCTGAATTCCTCAGGCAGGTTTTTTCTAATAGCCATTATGCGGCAACTTTCGCCGCTCTTTTTCATCCTTAGGATATTTTGGAGCTCTGCAGTACCTGGTTTTAGGAGGTTCGCTCGAGGTTGGGAGTGACCAGGGCAACTGAGTATATGCTCAAATATTTGCCGTCCAGTTCTACATGGGCATCTTTGAGTGATTTCTGGGACTCCAATCCTCGCCAACCAGTCATTCAGCCAAGAGCTTCTGTACGGAGCAAACATAGTCCCGTCGCTTCGTATTTGGGAAGGTTAACGTAAAGATGTAGTGATTGACTATACCTACCCTCTGACAAGGCGGCTGCAGGTCGGCTATCTTTAACTGTCTTTATTGCCGCTTTTCCGCCTATACATCCATATATGCCTTGTCAATATCCTTGTAATAGGTGGGTTGTTAGTGTTTTACTCTCTTTTTCTAGTGCTGTCGTCAGGGTCCTGTTCTGTGCTCCAAATTCCAGAATACATGTATGTTATAAGAGTTCTAGAGTTATAACTTTCAGTCAGGGTCGGAAGTGACTCTCATACCCAGACCCCCTTACCAATGTGTCCCTTGGACCTTCAATTTAATTTGCGGAGCTTCTAAGTAAGAGAATACGGAGAATTTAGGATAATACCTTTATAAATTGGAATAGAAGGGTTTTTGAAGCCAATCAGGCGAAGGTATTTGAAATCGATAGAAACAAAATCCATGTTCATCTAAGAAGATGATGGGGAATTTGATGGTCAATGGTCACTTATATAGGGCCATCCATATACCCTCAGTAAGTCTTCTATCTAGCCTTCCAGCCATCGAATCCAACCCTAAACTATCCTCTGTAAATCTTACAGTCTCGCACCACCCTCAAACCTATCCTCCCCCACCCTCCCCAAAAACGCGAGTACTCTCTTCACCAAATCCCCCACAACCGCCTCTCCATCCCCGTTCAAATTATGACTCGCCCCTTCCACAACTCCTCCATCATCCTCATCCACCACCCCACCCCCCCTCCTTACAAACCCCGTCCACCTCTCCACCAACCCCTTCTTGTCCACAAACCCGGGCACATGCTCATCGCTCCCGCTAAACAGAAACATCACCGGCGTCTCCTTAACTATCTTGCCGAACGTAGACGCTAGTTTCTCGTCGTCCAAGTCACTGCTGAAATAATCGTCGTCGCCGTTCTTGTCTGGGCTGGCGAGGCTGAGCCAACGATATGCGGTCATGGCGCTGCCGAAGGCTTTGCTGGCGTCGTTTCTAGGAAGGATGTCGTTCTGTCTTCCTTCTTTTAACATTTGCTGAGCGAGTTCGACGGTGGAGTTGTAAACTTCCGGATGTAACTCTTGGACCAGCGCCTCGCGATCACTTACTCCAGCTTGAAGGACCATACCATTGACTGTCGGCCTCGCTTCATGCCCAGCACCAACGATATACTCCATGAGATCCTGACACCCGGTTGAATGCCCCATCAACACCACCTTTCCATTCCCCCTTAGTTCGCGAAAATACACCACAGCTTTCCCCAACTCTTCAGCATCCCTCTTCAAACTCCCCGTCGCCCAGCCATTGTACGCCGAGGTCAAGACCACATGCGCTAGACGCCAATTTGGTGGCAGAGATTTGGCAATTGCAGTGGGGTAGTCGACGGTTAGAAGGCCGTCGCCGAGACCACCGACCCAGAGGAGAGTGTTTAGGGTGGATGGATCCTGTAAGGTAGAGGCAGAGTGGCATGGGCTGGGTGTGTGTTCGAAGGCTACAAGTTTAGATGTGTAGCGGTGGAGGACTCCTGGGTGTGCCATGTTTGGTTGAGTGAGGAATGAAACCAATATTGTGTTGCTTGGGAATTTATAGTAGGGCGATTAAGCAAAAAAGATATCCGCTTGGACAACTCTTCTTTGACAATTTGCAACTTTGAATTTCGCACAGCGTGCCGAGTCTAACAGTAGGAGGTTTAGTATTTATACAAAGACTCAAAGGATTATATAGTGGCTTGTAGTTGTGAAGTTAGGCGGTTGTAATTCTTCTTATACATAGTTAGCATCATGATGTTAGAACTTATGATGGATATCCACGTGACATCGCAAGCTAATATCATTATCACGTGACCTGGCGTTCAGCCTAATAATTCGGTATAGCCTGCCAGGTGTTGCAGCAATTTGTGCGCACTTTAGGCATCTAATAGATGCTATATCTGCCAGCAGATCGATTTAGATAATCGAAATCTAAGCATGCGTGGGCTTATAGTTACCGTGAGTTACCTTTACTACTGAGTTTCGGTTGCAGAGGGTAGATACAGGCAGGAGGGGAAGAATGTCTAACGAATTGGGACAGCACTTAGTGGCATATTCCCGTCTCATTTGCCATTTATCAATTGACTAAGTAATCCTATCGCTAAGAATATAGGAAGAAGCATCCATATATCTATAGCAAAGAAAACTTCCAAATATCAAAACCCGGAAATAGGGGTCTAACCATCCCGCTTAACGCCCCAATAAATCACTGCCTTACTGGTATCCGTACCAGTTCCCCGATCCATCGATCGCGGCCCGAAACGCCCGCAAACTCGCCTTCGCTCACTTCTCACCACCAACAAGCTTCTGCTCATAAGCGAAAGCATTAAGCGGTTTCTTCTTCTTCACCGCTCCACTAGCCTGTTCCGCCCTCGAAAGCCCGTTATAGAAATTCCTAACCTTCTCATGGGCAAGCACCTTCTTCGGGTCGAACCTGAGTACCTGCAATCCATCCATACTCGTTGCTCGACTGAGCGCCACATACGCCTGTCCTTTTTCGAACACTCTTCCGAGATCAACACGTACGCGCTCCAACGTTTGTCCCTGAGCTTTGTGAATCGAGAGTGCCCACGCAAGAAGTAGCGGCACCTGCTCACGGGAAGCCTGAACCTCCCCGTTTGGAAGCTCGACTTTCCAGGACTCGCGTTTACACAGTAGATCGCGGGTGGTCCCGTCCGCGATTGCAAAGCGTACTACAGGGTACACCTGTTGTGTGTTGAGCCCGAGGATTTCGGCCTTTTGGTGTGCTCTAATATCAGCACTAATACCGCCCTGTTGCAAAAACCCCTCTTCGTTGTCCTTGTAGTCCGCAAACATCTGCTCGGTCATGAAGCAATGTACTTTTCCCAGCGAACCGTTCACCAAAGTCTCGTCCAGATTCTTGATAAGCATAACTTGAGCTCCCTTTTTGAGGGAGACGACCTCTGGCGCAATGCAACTTTGGAGAAGCCTGTCGCGGAATGTCTTCTCAATGATCGTTCCGCCATCTCTCGCCTCAAATGTGTAGATCTCCCCGACAAGTTTCTGCATCCGAGTCGCATTCGCACGGTCAACTTCTTGACGAGTTGGAAACAGCTCAGTCGCCTCAAAGCCATCCAGAGCTTCGACTTGGGGAAGAGGGCGCTCAAGTTGCCTGAAAGCAGCAACAGATGCTGGCGTTAGACGTCCTTCACGCATCTCGTTGAGCATATTCGCAAAAACTGGATCCTTTTGTCGAAACACGTGGTGGAGACCGATAGTGTGTTCAACTGCAGTAGTCCATGAGCCGGCATCAAAAGCAAACTTGGCTACGCGACCAGAATCAGGAACCGGAGGAAGCTGGAAAAAATCCCCGGTGATGACTAGCTGGATACCGCCAAAGGGTCGACCATTGTTGCGAATGGTCCTCCCGATTTGTTCTAACTTATCAAAGAGATCACCATCGATCATAGACACTTCATCGATAATCAAGACTTTTGTCCTCATCCATCTCTGTCTCGCCTTTTGGTTCTTCCGGATCTTCTTCACCAGCTCTTCTGCAGGCTCTTTTCCAAGCCCGATCCCGGCAAAGCTATGTAGTGTGACACCGCCAATGTTGCAAGCTGCGAGACCTGTTGATGCCGTCACAGCAACGCGGTCAGGCTCTCGAATGAACTTCTTCCGCAATTCAGAAATGATTTCGCGGAGAAGAACGGACTTTCCAGTACCTGGGACGAGTTAGCTACTCCAGTAAACCCTTTCTTCAGACGAATAATCCTACCAGCTGATCCAGTGAAAAAGACACTCTTTTTGTTTTCGACTACCAAACCCAACACATGTTGCTGTTCCTCACTGAGGAATATGCGGTGGAGAGTATTCTTCTTTCTCTTAGCGTTGGCGTTCCTGATTTCCTCATCCGTTCCTTCATTTCCACGCATCATCTTTTTATTGGCGAGGCGCAGATTCTTCTGTTGCTCTTTAACAGCACTTGCAGTCGTATTCCAGGGATAGATTGCCTTTTCTGAAGACTTTGGCAATGGGGTCAAATCGTGGGATCGCTTGCTCGACGTTGAATGCATAGGAACATGAGGATCTGGTTCAGGTTCATTCTTTACCGACGCCTGCTGGTTCTTATCCCAAGGAAGCACCCGGCGTTTGGTTCGAGGCTGATGCTCCTTCTGAGGTAGAACCTTTGGGGATAGAGATTTTGGAGGTGTCTTCAAATGGTCCAAAGGAGATGATGACCACGGTACAGGCTGGCTACTGGCGAGTGTATGGGAAGGTGATACCATTTGCCGAAGACCAGAATCGCACGTCGACGGTAATCCATAACTTGAACCACCATCCATGGTTCGGCCTGATTGATTGGTTGCTGTTGTACGAACGGAGTTCTGAGGCAGCTTCGAGTTGGGCGCGCTCATTGGTTCGACGTTGGGAAGTATCGGGTATTGGACAGTTCCTTTAGAAGCTGGATCTTCTACGTCTAGGTCGAGGTCACTGTCGAAGTCATCCTCGTCAAAATACACAGCAGGCTGATTGGTAGCGGGCTTTTTGTTTGAGCTGTATGTGTCCGCACCCGAGTTCCTCTCGGAGGTAAATGACTGCGAATATTCAAAGACATCTTCTTGATCATTTAGCACCTTTGCTAATCCGCTCGAGGTTCTTTTGATACCATGTGTAGGGCTCGACGATGAGAGCGACGCAGGGGGGTTATGATATTTAGGAATGTTGCCGGAACTGGTCGCGAAGGGACGAGTCCCAGATGCAGCCGGCTTTAGAGCCGTTGTGAGGGACTGCTGTTGAACTGCAGATTTCTGAGAGGGAATTGTAGCATTGTGCTGCTTAATAGCTTGTCTCAGCATGGCTGCAGACGACGAGTAGCGGTACCGTGGTGGGTGGTATAGTGGTGGATTAACGGAGACGGGTTGTGGTGTTCGATGTGCGGAAGGGAGGGAAGGTAACGGAGGCCGGCTAAGTGGTGGCAATCGTAGAGACGCACTCAGTCTGAGGAAAACGGAAAGCATGCAGCACAGGACAATAGCGACGACGAAGGAAAAGAGAAAGTGATAGTGCGTCAACGAACGGCATCACTATACAGATGGATTGGTAAGAAGGCCGTCCCACACAGGTGTTTGTGAAGACGCGCTTTCGGTGGGTCTGAGCGCGCTGCACTAGCGGAGTTTATACGTATCACGTGAAGACGCGACAGCGGGCGGTCCACCCACAATACAAAACAACTGTGTAAAATCATAGGAGGCAGGGAAGGCAGCCGTATCAACCTTCTCGTCCACTTGAATTTATTTATTATTACTCATATTGAAGGGAGGCCGTTGAGTCTGGAAGTTATACGACATCTCTATTGGCGTAGTGTCATCTAGCCAACTAGGGCATTAACTATCCATTCCTCCTACAGAAAATAGACATGTTCTATCCAGCAGTGTTATTAACAGACACATATACATTATCGTCTCCTCTAGGGATAGAAGCGGGTAAATGCACCGCTGAAAAGAAAACATATGCGTGGCGAGACTTCATCAAGCAATCTTTAAACAACTGGGAAGATCTTGGAAGACATGACTGACGATATCTGGGCAACATTCATGAAACGATGGAAGGGGTATGCCACGGGACGCCAATGGAAAGAGTTTTCAGATCAAATGAGAAATCCAGTGAGAAGTATACAGCACAAGGAGATTCATTAACCCACATTCAACCCTCCGAAGAGATCAAGGCTGCAGAAAGAGAAAACGTACAACAATACTGGACGTCGGCTAGGCCATCTATGGCTCCCTTAATCCGAACGAACAATTTTTTGAGATATTGAAACGAGCACAATGAAAGCAAGAACTAATCCATTTGAAAGGAATTTGGTAAGTGAACCGTAGGGGAAGAGGATACATGATTATCCAAAGTCGCCCTTATAGTCGGCCAGGCATTTCATGAAAGATACACTGAGCGCAGGAGAAGACTGAGTACGGTTTCAAAAGCTCTAGCCCTGGTATCCACCAAAGCCGTTCTGATTGAAGTTGCCCTGATTTGGCTGTCCCCACTGTTGCTGGGGTTGACCACCACGACCGTATCCACCAGCACTGGTAGGCATCTGTTGATAAGGCTGGGCCATGCCGGGTCCTCCAAAACCAGCTTGGGCTTGTGGGAATGGCTGTGCGCCTGGGCTAGGTCCTGTTCGCTGTTAATCATCTGCGGCAACTCGAAGATAAATTGGTAGTCCTACCTTGGGGCGACATTGGACCGCCGGGGCCTCCGCTATACTGAGGGAAGTAAGCATTCGGAGTCTGGGGATAGGCGGAATTGGGACCTTGAGCAGGTGAGTAGCCTTCGAACTGGCCGGTTGGTGGACGATCTTTGCCCCACTATGGTTGCTTATTAGCGTCGTAACTGAATACTGAACATGGCGACTTACACTGCACTTGAGAGGACGACCGTTAACGTTGTAGCCACTCAATTGGCAAATGGCCATGGCCGCGTTCTCATGGGTGTCCATCTTAATGAAAGCAAAGCCGCGGTCGGATTGGAAGCGAGTCTCAGTAACATAGCCAAAGTTCTGGAACAAAGGAACCAAGTCGGACTGCGTAGTGTACGGGGTGAGATTACCGACATAGCACGTTGTTTGCCATTGGGGGGTCTGCTGAACGATCATATCGTAGCTCTGGACCCCATGGGTAGGGAAGTGATGGTGGCCTGCACTATAGGGTGTGGTCGGAGTCATACCCATAGAGGCCATGGCCTGCTGCTGAGAGATGGATGGCTGGCCCTTCTGATTGGCCCAGTTGCAGCGGATGGCACGGGACCCGAGCCATTCACCGTCCATAGAGCTGAGGGCCCGCTCAGCATCAGCGCGGTCGCGGAACGCAACAAATCCATAACCCCGAGAACGGCCGGTTTTCATGTCCCACATCACCCTAGCTTCAGAGACTGGACCAAAGTTAGAGAATGCCTGCAACAAGACCTCATCGTTGACCTCGTTGGAAAGGTCGCCAACAAAGATATGGAAGTGGTTGGAGGTGTCTTCCTTGCTGGAGCTGTTGGACTGGTAGGCCCAGTTGACGCGGATTTCCTGGTCGCAGTCAGCATGCCATTCATAAAAGGAAAACCCGTGAGGGACATACCGTGTTGTGGACCCGTCTACCGTTGAGAGTCTGCATCGCGCGCTCGGCCGCTCCTGGGTCGTCGTATTCAACGAACCCGTAGTTGAAACCCTTCGATTGGAACTGCTCTCCCATTAATCCCAGATTCGCTGGAACACCCGAAGACTATTGCACGGTGGCGGATTAAAGAGGGAAAGCTAACAGAGGGAGTGGTTGTAGTTACAGAAGCAGGTGACTCCGGGTTTCGTAGAGTTCAAGGGAAAGATTATTTCGGCGGGATGCCCGCGCCAAGAACTCCGCTACACCCTCGGGTGCGTGAATGGAAAGGAAATACATAGTACTTACATTTTTGTCCGGGATGATCTTCACGTTCTGGACATGACCAGTGGTTTCAAAAATCTGTCGCAACACATCCTCCGTCACGCGGGGGTCAAGCCCCCCAACATAGAGGGCGCGCTTGTTCGGCTCAGGCGCGGCGCGGCGGGGAACGTAACCAGGACCGCCGCTGGTAGGAGACATAACGCCTCCCGAGAGAGGCGAGCTGATAGCGGTCGGGATAGGGTTGGTGTTTTGAGGGATAATAACGGGAGCGAGCGACTGCGGGGGCATGTGCTGCCCATTGCCCTGATTTCCCCCATCGTAACCCGGCGCGCCGGACGTGGTGGGAGGTGGAGGGAGATTAGCGGTGTTGGACTGGTCAGCCATTGTGCGTGAATAGATTGACGGTCCGAGGTGGGTCTTTCGAGAATAGGGTTGCGAAAAGTGGCAGAAATGTGACCGGAGCTAAAGGAGACACGGACTCGTTGTGAATGCGAGCAGCGACTAAACGGTGAATAAATGTGAGATTGGGTATATATTCGATCGTAAAGGTGCACGGAAGATGGCCAAGCTTGTTTGACAACAACAGTATGTCGCGGAGGCGAAGCGAAGAGAAGTTTAACGAAGATCGACTCGATGAGAGTAGAGAGACTCGAAAGCAGCAAGGAGATAGGGGAAAAGGAAAAGAGAAAATGAGAGGCGCAGGAAAGGCAGAAGAGCGAGACCCGACGCCAACAACGATGGAAATGGTGGTGAGCGTTGGGGAAGTGGATTGTGAGGGGTGAGGGAGGAGGGAGAAAGCGCTGGAGATGCTGAGGGATGAGGTTGCAAATTCGGGCGGCGAGTCGCTAACCTCAGCTAAGAGCGGGCCGCTGCTGGTGAAACAAAACGGTGTACAAAAGTTACAGAAAGTTATTTTTAGAACTGCGAGTAGGGCGGATAGAACCTGTACAATTGGATAGAGAGTATTAGAAACAGTCTGTCCACGTATAAGGGCTTCGTTACTTTTACGGATCCGAATTGACAGCATTGTTCAGCTTGAAAAGCGCCCTGGCTTGAGTATCCGCGTTGAATAATTTATTAAGTAAGCTCGTTAGAAACCGTTATATATTACCTGTACGGAATAGCGCAAACATAAGCGACCATTCACTAAGCCAGCCCTACAGTTCCACCTTTTCGGAGAATCGCTTGCCCCGCCGTTCACCACCATCTGGAGCTTTGCCCTGCAGGCAGGGGACTGAGACCATCATCAGTGACCCCACAGTCGATCCAACATTCACCACCACGCTACTGGGATCTCGATACTTTGTGTACTTCTACCTCTCTTTTCTCATCTCCTCTCTTCTCCCTGTCAGCATGTCTTTCACCACCCGGACTTCGGGTGATCCCAACCTGGATAGCTTGCAGGCCATGGTAAATCTTGTGGTATGAAGACCCTTCAAGCCCTCGTCTCGGCAGACTACAGGCTGACCTCTAATAGCTCACACAAACTGGCCGGTATATCAAAGAATCCAAAGCTGGCGGAGGGTCCCATCGTGCTCAGTATGCTATGAACCGCGCCATCCCCGCTGCTACCGAGCGTTTCCACGATTCCCTCGACGAGCTCGAAAACGAGCTATCCCTCGCGCAAATGGTGCTGAGACGAGACTTAGCTATACGCCAGACGGAGAGAAAAAAGAAGGAACAAGCTGAAGCTGCTGAAAGACAGCGACTAGCGGCGGAGACTTCAGCGAAAAGCGGTCCTCCTGTGAATAAGGAAAAGGAGAAGAACCTGACAATGGTCGATGCCCACGCTACCCAATCCTCCAACAAACCTCAAAGCCCCGCTCCAGCATCAAACGTGCCTGCTCTGGCAGCTTCTTCAAATCCTCCTCCAGCACTTGACACCACCCCAACCACTGCCCTTTCGGATCCCCTTTTCGGTCCCACACCAACGACCGCCAACGCGCAAGAGTCGGTATTCGACTTTGACGCCATGTTCGCCGACCACGAGCTCTCCACCTCGAACCACGAACAGAACTTCGCCACGGACCTCCCTCCTAACGTCACCACCGACTCCACCTCGACCAATATTAACTACACCTTCGACGACAACTCCGCACCCTCTCTCCTCCGCGGCCTCGAGGACTTTGCAAGCAATAACACCGAAGCGCCAACAGCACAACCATCTACAGGTACAGACGGCGCAAATGATTTCGCAATATTACACATTCCAAATGATACTAAGCTCGCGTCCAGTAACAGCAATAATCAAAGTATAAACGCAAATGTTTCTGTTCAATCAACTGAATCTGCGACTGCTGGAGGTAATAGCCAGCAGCAGTTCGAGCAGAAAACAGAGCTCGCAGACCAGAGCGGCAACTTGGGTGACATGGATCTGGATGAGCTGCTGAACGGGGATTATGGGAATGGGGACGGGGGGACGCAGTTTGACGACGCGTTTTTTGGGTTTGGGGAGTATTGAACTTGCCTTTCCTTGGAAGAAACTGCAAGTTGCATAGACGACGCATAGGACAGCTTCGAAACCTCGAGGCTTCCAACCCTCTGCAAGGGTCTAGGAGACTCAGTTTGGCGACGGGTTAGATTTGCTTTAGGACACCGCTCCCCGTTAATAGCTGTAAGAGAGATAATGTTTATATACCCTCTACGTAGGCTTCACCCAAAATATATAATTCAAGTGGCCCCTTACAGCGATCATGATAAGCATTCCAACATATGAATAGAGTGTTTAGAATTGGAGGTCACCAAGCGTTGTACTCAATTTAGTAGCGCTTTCTAGCTAATGCTTTGTCCTTATGTCAAAGTCCGAATGGTATAGATATTTAGACTACAGTGATATACTGTTCAATATACTGTCGACTGCTCATATTATGCTTTAGATTAGGAAAACTATGTTCCGGTGGTTCACAGTGAATAGTTGTAGGATAAAAAGTGTGTACTTAATAGTTCACGATTAATAATACATAAAAAAATGTGAAGTGTTGAGCATAGAAGTGGTATCACAGTCACTGTGTCATACCATTCCCCCAATATGGTGTAATCTATATTTGTCGAAACCCGCAGGCCTCGGTGGTATCTAACTATATTCCCTGTATCGCGTATCACAACCATAAAGGCTTTCATAATCTAATGCCATAATCCCACATTTCTTCAACAACCTCATTTTCGCTTTCACAAGCATTCGGCTTCAAGATACAACATCAAGCGCTGCCACCTCCTCCTACTCTAGTGCTCAATACCACATAGAGTATGGGCCCCAGTGTCCTAACTAGCATCAGCCTTATTGTTAACAGTCTGTTGAATCACAGCTGCGAACTCAATCGACACATCAAGCTGCACATCAGTTCCATCGACCTGCTGTCCCGGCACCGCAACACCATCACTTGTATCGAAGATCGAAGTCCCATTCCAAAGTCCACCGGTCGACGTCTCAGGATCCTCATACAACGCGAACATGTTCACAGGAGGCGAACTAGGAACGGGTAAATCGCTGCTTGGGGCATCTTCAGACAAGAAATCGTACCCCCCATTATAAGACCGTCCAGGTGTGCTTAGAAAGGAGAAGTCTGCGAAATCAAGGGCCCGCTGCGGAGACGGCGCCATAAGGTGGTTTGGAAGGCCCAGTGCATCAAGGGCAGCGGTGAGAGGCGTGACTGGCTTTCGAGGGGTAAGTCTTGCGTTGCGGGTGGGAGTGACAAGCCCCGGATATTCATTCGGCATATCGGCAGAGCGCTTCGGAGTAAGTCCATGGCGTGAACGAGTAGGTGTTTTGAGAAGATCTTGGAATGGTGCCAACTTTGTGGGTGTGGTGCGTGAAACATTGGTTTCCTTATCTTCAAACAAATCTGCCAGGTTGTCGTCTTCGTCCGTTGCCTGGGGCGGGCAATTTTCCTTGTCGTTACCGTCCATGACGGCTAGACTAAGACTAGTACCCTTGTGTGTTTCCCCAATCTGACCTTCAAGTAGCTTGACCTCCCCATCCTTTCGGGGAGAAGGAAACAAAAGTCGTCTCGTCGGCTTTGGGGTCAAATCCGGTTCCAGTTCAATCGGGCTATGTCTGCTCCCTACTGCGCCTACAGGGCTCGACTGAATCGCGCGTTGCAGGGCGGCTGCGGCCGTTGGCCCATTCAATCGGCTGGCGGAGGTAGGGTTCAGCACGTTTGGTTGGAAGCTGGAGGCGCGGGGTCGCCTTGTTGGTTGTGGATCGGGGCCCACAGAGGCAGTATCAGAGATGTGGACTCCGTTTGTAGGCGCATCGGTTAATAGGGCTCCTGTTGAGGGGGGTGGGACGCTTGCCGCATCGCTCTGTAGCTGATCGTTCTGTGGCTGATCGTTCTGTGGCTGATCGTTCTGCGGCTGATCGCCCTGTATGTCAGGCTTCTTCCGCCCTACTGCTTTCTCTTTATCAGTATTCCTCTTCCTCTTTGCTTTTTCGGGTTTTTTCAGACTCTTATCCCACAGCGTACGAGGACGCATATAACCCTTCTTGTTAAACCACAACCCGCAAGCTGTTGAAGTCAGTTATGGCACTAAAGTATACATACAAATTTACACTTACGGTTACAAAGTTGAAGGGTTTGGAAAGCGTCCGTCTCCCTCTCTTCCGGTTCCAGGCATTGTTTGAAGACACGGTACTGTTCCAGAGGCTCGCCTGGCTTAACATCCGTAATAACTTCAAACCCCACGATTCCGGTCCCATCAATAGAGAGGCTAATATCCGAGGGTACCCCAACTTCAGTCCGTGAATACGCCTTCCTCCATGTAGGCGTTTCTATTTCACCGCAGTTGTGGCAGAAATCCGGCATTTTTCCGGCAGCCAAACGAGCTTCCATTCTCTCTTTGATCATCTCTCTTCTCTTTGCACCAGATCCGCTTCGTTGTTGTGCGAAACCCGTTCCATTACCGTTGGCAGTAATAGCTCCATCGGAGAAGAATTCCTTGGCACAATCTCCGGACCAGGTTTGCGATTTTGCGAGTCCTCTCGGCCTAGAAGGTTTGGAAGTAGCAACACGTCTGGCAGGCATAGCACAGCGTATTGAAGAAAGATCGGACGAATGGGAAACTGCGTTGTTTACAGGAGGGGTACCAGCATCAGGGGAGTCTACTTCAGGTTCGGATAAGCATGAATTTTGAATATGCGATAAAGCCATCTGTGCATCTTCTTTTTCAGCGGGATCAATTGCATTAGCTGATTTTCCCACAAGGCTGCCATGATCATTACTATTTGAATTGTCCTCTTCGCCGACAGGCGACGGTATGGAGTTGGACGGATAAGTAGACGCCGGAGGTACGCGTGTTTTGGGCAATAGTTCCATTGGGCCGGGAGTGACGGTTGTCCATGGTCGGTTGGATCTGTCTGGTTTCCTTCGTTCTCTTGCGGGCGCAGTGGTTGGAACATCGCTGCCCACAGGCCCGTTGTTGAACCTTGCATCATCTTCTTCTCGTCCAAAATTAGCATCACTTGCAAACCCAGAGTCGGCTGGATAAGGTAAAGTAGGTAAGCCTGGACTTGAAGGAACATCGGATGCGATTCCTGTGGGCATGATTGGGGGTGACGAGGCCATTTCCATAGGTGTCTCCCCTGCACTAGCGCCCCTTTCATCATCAGCCGACTCGGCGGCATTATCAGAGTAAAGATTTGCGTTAGTGTAAGGAGAAACGTATCGGGTAGGTTCCTCAGTCGATGTGTGACGAAGAGTGGTCGGTAGTGTGAGGCGGGGGCGATAATGCTGAGATGAGAAGTCTTCTGGGCGAGGCGTGGGCGCCCGTGGAACCTGTTCAATCGAAGCTATCGCCGATATAGGGTTGTTAGGGGTCGGCCTATGCAAGCGGACTGAGGCAGCAGTTGCGGCAGTGACACGCAAGGAATCGCTTCTGGGGCCAAATGTGGATTTGGTTGGCCTTTTCGCCCGAGTGACGCGCGCTCTCTTCTTCGGCGGACCCTCTTCCAATTGATCCTGGAAGGAACCAGAGAGGGGGAGATCCTCGGTCTCTGGAGCATTTCCGCCTCTCGTGGAGGCTCGTGAAACTGGACGGGAACCAAAAGTATGTTCACCGTGATGCGTACTGATGTATGAATGTGTACTAAGCGTTGGGCTTGATGGTCGACTGTTCCGTGCATTGAACGGCATCTGGCGCATGTCGTGCTGATAAGGACTATGGCTCATGTCTTCGGTAGAGGTTGACCGAGTCAGCATTTGGTGTATTGATTCGAACCCACCGACAGAACCGTGGTTCATCTGTGGGATTTCTTGGGGCTTTTGGTGAGATAATTGTCTGACGAGAGGATTTGTCTTCAAAAAGTCTGTCCAGGTATTGTAATCGAATCCCTCTGGAATGGTTTGACTTAAGTTACGATATCTTTCCATGCTCTCAACATACTCACTCTGTAGGCAAGTGGGAACGGGAACAAGCTTGAGCTTAACCTCCAATGTCTCTGGGATTCCATTATTGAAGAGTCCTAGAATGTTTCTGCAAACACGACCGGTGACCATGGTTTGCGACTGGTGAGCGGGGGCATTGGGGGTGGAGGAAGCCGATGCGAGGATCCAGGAGAGCATGCCTTGACCGACAAGAGGTGTTTCATACTCGGAGTAGTCGTACGCATACACGGTGTAATCGTGGCCTAGTCGAGCGACCAGTTCGGGGCTTGCAGTCACAATGGCTTGAATGCAGGTCCTGAGCTCTATGACCCCTACTTGGGTGTTCTCGTCGATGGCAACGGCCGGAATGTTCAATGCATTGGGCAACCTCGCAAGGCAGTTGGATTTATTCTGGTCGTCAAAAGTGTAGAGGACTTTGACTATGCGAGTAAAGAGGTAAGCTTGATTGACAGACGAACGGCAAACGAAACGTACCTCGCATTAATCGCCGTGGTATATCGCTAGAAGAGCCTTCGTCTTGGCCATTGTGGGAGCCGGCAGGAAGCTGGAGGGACACATTCTCTCGACAAGATGCCGGAGAGGACATAATCTTCCAATATTCCAAGGATGGGAGGGACTATTGTAAGGGAAGTGATATGTTAAGCTTGCAATAGTTATGAAGGATGGAGTTGGTCAATGATATGCTCTTCTGGGTGGCTGGCGAGGGCTCCTGTCCATCGCGGAGCGCGTCACCCAGGCACAAGCCGGAAAAAAGAGAGCAGCGCGTGTAGAGAGCGGACGTCGGTATCGGATATTCGAGTTCGAGGCGATTAATAGGGACAAATATTAAGCAGATATACAAGGTATCTGAACTGCGAGGAGAAAAGGGCGAAGAAGAGCGAAGAGTTGTGTAATTGCGTGGTTGAAAGTGAGTGAAGGTGACTATCTTGGAGTTGGTGAAGCTGGAAGATGAGGGCCAAGCGACCTGGGCTGAACCGCTACGGAAACTAGTACAGATACGGTTAGATTAAAACGCCCTGTGCACGCGTGACGCACTGCCATGAACTTTCCTGCACGGTTCGTTATGGGGCGTGACTGCACCAGCCACAGGCCAAAAGTTTCGCCGCACCGATGTAGCTTGACGGTCCCTCATCGCTCCTGCCTGGTGCGGTCTTCACGCCGCTGCTTCTCCCCAAATCTCAAACTCCCGGCACACTCTCAGCTCTTTCCAGTTTATTCAGCTACTCGCGCCTCCCTTCAACCCTACTCAAGACACCTTTGAAGAAAATCAGCCAAAATGAGTGAAGCCAAGATTCAGTGCGCAACAATTACCACATTCGCATTTCCCTGTATATGTTGCTGACAACTTAATAGGGAGCTGATGAACAAGCCTCGTTCCGAATTGACGTGCGCTATTTCCTTTTCTTAGTCTGTTCCTCTTTCCTGCCTCCGAAGCTGACCATAGCATGCGCCTCTAGGGAATACGAGATCGCCCAACTCGAAGAACATGAGTTCACTACTGGCCCTCTATCCATCCTTCAAACCGCTGTCCGCTCCCGCACCCAGGTCCTCATCTCGTGCCGGAACAACCGTAAGATTCTGGCCAGAGTGAAGGCCTTCGACAGGCACTGCAACATGGTTCTTGAGAACGCGAAAGAGATGTGGACGGAGACGCCCCGACTAGCAAACGGCTCAGCGGGCAGGAAGGTCAACAAGGACCGCTTTATCAGCAAGTTGTATGTCCGCTCTCCTCTTTTAAATTGGGGTGGCCTGTTAACAGACCATTAGGTTCCTCCGTGGAGACTCTGTCATCCTGGTCCTCCTCAGTTAGATCGTTGAGATGCTCTCACGGAAACGATCGGCACTGTCTGATATTTGGTTTTACATAAATGGAGTTCGGTTTTTCAGGGTCCAAGGTTGAAAGATTATACATGATGGTCACGGGCCGTGACCGAAAATCAATACCAGTTTCTCATATGTCTTCATTTGTTCCGTTCAGCCAGTCCATCACATAATCCAAGCAACAGCTCTGCCAAGCCGTACGCACCAGGGTCCGGGACTTCTTGCCAGCCTTCTCCTCCAACGTACACGGTCCGTCCTAGGCTTGCTTTCATCCCCTCTGTCTTCTTCGCCCCTTCTTCAGCGGCTTTCGCGGCGGACTGCACGTCTCCTGTTTGAGAGAGAGTGGTGACAAAGGGATGGAGGGCATCCATCAATGTCCGGTCACCTGGCTGTGCCGGCGTGTACTTGCTCAGCGACTCCATGGATGACTCCAGAGCTCTGCTCCAAATCGCCGCAGTGATCGGTTGTGGTGTCGAAGACGATTGTTGGCGAAGCCCATGCGCGAGGGCATTCAGGAAAATGGCATATAATGCCCCAGATGTCCCATCCATGACCATCTCCACTACTCGTATGATGTTTTGTAGGAAAATGAGCACATCATCTGTCTCCTCCGCCTCATCCAGCATTTTCAGAATTGCTTGGGTCACTTCAGTCTCAACAGAACTTATTAGAAATCAGATAAACTTACCCTCAGCGCCTCGTTTCAACCCGATACCGCAGTCACCATCTCCTACAATTGTATCGTACTTGGTAATATTGGGCTCTGCTGCGATGACACGGTTGAGCGCGGCTGGCAAGGCGTTTCGAGCGACTGTTGGGTCCACTAACTCCAAAGTTAGTACTCAGTAACCGTTTCAGGATCTTTGCTGGGCGCCACCTCGAAGATTACTTGGCTGTATCTCTCCCGATTCAGTAGGTCTCCCCTCCTTAGCCACAGTTGAGCGGTTCTTCCATGTTGCAGCTGTTATTGCTGCTGTCCATCCGGTGGCTTCTGCAGGCGCGTCAAGCAGGTCTAACATCGAACGACCGTTCCCTAGGACCGTATCTACAACCTTCAATAAACTGATACTGAATCCTAAGCCGTTCAAGCTGGTCATGTATGTCCCTGACATAATTCTTACGGGTCTAATATTCCAGTCTCTTTCAAGTTGCTCCACAACCTCATTAGTAATACCCCCAAGTTCCAACATACTCACACCTCCCAGATTGTTCACCAACAACACTACCTCATCGTCGGAAGAAATCTGCAGGAAATTCCTATCCGTGTCTGAAATGTCCAAGCAGTAAGACAACATGGTCTTCACCAACCCCGTCAGATCTGTAGTTTTCCGTTCAGAGCCCGGTTCATTGTGGATTCCCATTCCGATTTCAGCTTCCCCTTCTCCTAGATCTCTGGCGCCGGGTTCTTCCGTGCTTCTACCTGGGACATGTACGTGGGATAGGGAGGCCCCAATAGACATGATATTGTTCGCTACCAATCGGGCTGTGTCGTAGACCTCCTTCAGGCTCGCGCTGCAACAGGATTAGTTGAGCCGTTCTTCCACTTCCTCCCGAAAGGTAACTAGGTGTATGCGATGGGTTCAGACTTACCCATCCTTTGCAAGTGCGCCCGCGATCTTCTGCACAAGTACCGTCCCCGCAATCCCCCTCCGGCCAACCTTCCCTCCCCTCTTCCTCCCTACTCCGACATCATCCCCCA
The DNA here is from genome assembly GCA_010093945.1 of Delitschia confertaspora ATCC 74209. NCBI lineage: Eukaryota > Fungi > Ascomycota > Dothideomycetes > Pleosporales > Delitschiaceae > Delitschia > Delitschia confertaspora. The sequence goes on along the minus strand of ML994289.1, from coordinate 953 downwards.
CAACCACCATCTCCACTTCTACTCCACTGGCTCTTGCCTTCTCAACCGCCATGCCAAAATTCAAGACATCACCCTACCTTATGTTAACGAGCTTGCTCGCATCGCACATCGAACGTTCAAAGGGGAAAAACATACAGTATAATTCATAACCACTACCAACACACCCTTCTCAACCACCACCCTCTGCAAAATACACCGCCTCACCTGCTCAGCGCTCGGACTCGCAAAAATTGTCCCGGCAACCGCTCCACTCAGCAGTCCGGGGCCTACAAAGGAAGCGAAGGCGGGCTCATGGCCAGATCCGCCGCCTGACACGATGGAAACTTGGGGTCTGGAGGAGGAGGTATTTTTGAGGTAAATTATTTTGTTGGTGAGGTCGAGAGAGGCGGTTGGGTTGGTGAGCGGGATGGAAGATAGGGCGGATTGGACGAGGGTGGTGGGGTCGAGAATGAAGTGTTTGGCTTGCAATTGTTAACTCGGTTGAAGATTCAATTGATGGGGAGGTTTACTTGACATGCTTAGAATCCTTCAGTGTTATTTGAATCTTGTATGAGGAGCGAACTGTTTGTATATAAAGGTGCATTCAGCACGGTGCTCCTGATCGAGTGGGGTCGAGATGGGGGAATGTGGGGTAGACAGGGTAGATTATAACTGGAATTGTATATCCAACTAAGGTTTGATATCAACGCTTCGGTATTTCCTTTTCCCCGCGTATTGAATGAATTTGAATATATACTAAATGGGAAGAAAGTGAAGGTAGAACAAACTTGTTTCGAAAGTTGATTGGATATATATTATTATTATAATTCGATTTAACGTGCTACCTGGTTCCCAATCGGGTCTATGAACACGTAATATCAATGAGTAGAGCAAAGTAAACCCGACATCAGAGGAGTCTCCCTCCAACGTCCAAAATCTTTGCCTTTTCCTCAACCTACACCATTCTAATATAG
>ML994288.1:0-22621 GCA_010093945.1 Delitschia confertaspora ATCC 74209 | reverse complement strand
CTTAGAGCAAAGTAAACCCGACTCTAGAGGAATGTCCCTCTAGATTCCAAAATCTTTGCCTTTTCCCCACCCTCAAACATTCCAATATAGCTATGATGAGTCCTAATTATAAGAAGTAAGAATAAAATCACTCTCCTAAGCTCCAAAATTAAGGAATTTTAGGTCGGACTGAAAGGAATAGAAGGTATAAGGCCTCGCCTAAAGCTCATACCCAAGTATGGCGTCTGAAACTTCACTGGAGGCAGAGATCCGGAACCGCAAGTAAGATGAGAACAAAAAATAGCTTGTAGAGGCATGAAAGCGAAATGAGGCAGGTATTGAAAGGATGGAATGGCTATACTCGATAAGTAGCTAAAGAAGAGAAGAGACAATGTTAGCGTGGAAGGTCATACGAGTCTTGGCTCCCTGTTCATGTACACAATACCCTTCATAGTCAACAAGACAAGAGGCAGTAGAATACACAACGATACACACAATACATACATTTCGGATCTATATTATCTCTCCCTCACTCCAGGCTTACAGACAACCTACTTAAAAAGGAAGGATCAATCATCCTTACAGTTAGCACAGAGGAAAACCGGAATCGACTCGCTAGAAAAGGTCTGTTTCTTGGAGGTAGATATCGCTCTTGAGAGAGAACAATGCTTCCAGTGTCTTAGATAAGGATACTATCAACCCGTCCACAACGTCGCCAAACGAGTATTGTGGGTAGTGCATTGGTCCTCACATGTCTTATTACCTAATCAACGCCCTTGCCCCCTACAAAACTCACGTCCCTAAACCCTACCAATTCAACAAGCAGTCAGGTGCCTTGAATAACTTGGACTTGATTACCTCTAGGCAACCAGTATCAAGTCACTTGCTGATTATCACGTCTGCTTTAAGCAGGGGTGTTAGGTATATCCCTTTACGAGTGTATATACTGAGAGTGTTGCTATACTCCCAGTCTTTATATCCGAACCCCTCTTCCTTCTTACATTAAATAAACCAAAGGTTGACAAAAGGAGGACTAAAAAGGAAGGAAGTAGAAATCGACCGGATCAAGGACAGTGTAATCAAGACTAAAAAACGATAGGCACGCCTCTAACAATGAACAGAGCTATTTCATACTTTACTAGCTCTGTTACATATCTTTAAAAAACCTAAATATCCTACACATACATGTTATTCTCGAGGCCACTCAATATAAGCAAATTTTCAAGGTCACGTTCAAATCCCTAGAACAGACTCAAAATACTCTATTATCCTGTCCATGCCCCCCCTCGCGCCTCGCCCGCTCCCTAGGTAAACCATGATGTATAGAAACTACCCTATAATGTTACAGACAAAACAAAAGAAAAAGTTCGGTGCAGAACAGAAAGTGGAAGAAAACAAATCCAGTTTCTAGTTTTCATTCATCTTCGAGACAGCCAAAAAACTGCTCTCCGACCCGTCGTGCATTCCCATCCAGCTCCAGTAGTACAAACAAACAAAAGAACCGAAAGTCGCCTATTTCGTCGCCTCATTCGCATCACTCGCCGGCCTCGGCGTCTCCTTCTTCTGTTCCTCGACACTCTTCTCCTTCGCCTCGTCCTCCTCAACCGCCACAGTAGGCGGGGCCTCGCTCGCCTCGGCCTCCTTCACATCGCCGGTCTCAGGGTTCCTTCCCTCAACATCCGGATGGGGAGGTGCGACGCCCGGTCCAGCAACCTCCTGCTGGCCAACAAGCGCCTCATAGATCTCGTTGCCCTGGGAATCGACGATGCGAGTGCGAGTTTCGTAACGGGTCTTGAAGCTGACTTTGCCCTCGAGAGACTTGACCTCCTCCTCATCGAGGATACGGCCGTTCTCGTCGCGGTACTCGATGCGCTCTTCTTTGGAGAGAACCGGGAGTTCGCCGGCGGGGGGAGGGGAAACCTCTGGTTTATCCGAAACGATTGGCTCTTGGACTTGTTGCTGGACCGGAGGGGCGACGGCTGGTGGTGGAGCGGCTGAGGATGGGCTGGAAATGGAGGGTACCACGGCGTTGGAGTATTGGTCATACTGATGAATAAAGTTAGTGATGATTCTTTTTGTACACTCAATGAGCTTACCGAAGTGTGGAAAGTATTGCAATCCCAATCCCAAGTGTTGAAAAGCTTCACGCTTCTGCATTGGTCCTGGGTCCAGGCATTTCCGTATGCAAGAGGAGAGTAAATCGTGAAGACCGTAATGGCTACCGCCATGAAAGCAATGGCCGCACTCTGACCGATCGCGGGATATTGTTTGAGCCCCAGATTGCTGAAGCGGAAGCTGACGAAATCGAATAACTGGCACATGGCCATGATGGCGAAATAGAGGGCCGGAAGATAATGGTGCAAGAACAATTGCCGCGCCATAAGATAGAACGGGAAATAGTGGAAAGCCCATCCAAGAATGGACATTCCGATCTCATAGTCGAACCGCTTGAATGTGACGTTCTTATAGTCTTTATACCCACGCTGCCATCGAAGAACAGCGAAAGCCTTGATGGCGAGATAAAGACCGATGATAGCAGTAGAGCTCCACCAAATGATCGGGTTACCGATAAGATAAATCTGGCGGTGGTCCTTGCCCCAAAAGTTGATACCTCTGCGAAGTACCGGCCATGAGGGTGGTCGCGAGTCCCATGCATGGGACTCCACAAGCCCAGCGTTCGTTCGCCACATAACCTTTTGGAGCTCCCAAAATTTACCGAAGAACCCTGGGTTGCGGTAATTAACCTTCTCAGCATCCTCGCCGAGTAAGGGATGTGCGTTGGCCTCGATATACCAAACACTGTTGGGAAGAGTACCTCCACGGGCGCAAGTGACCTCTTGTTGCTCGAAGGCCCAGTCCGGGAGTTTGATCTTGTGAGAGAATAGGACACAGCCAGTCATGAGGTGGACAAGTTTGAATTTTGTCTGAATAGTCCTGAGCCGCTTCTTGGCTTCAGCACCATCGGACATGGACTTCACAATCTCAACCCGGAACAAGTCATTGGCATCACCTTCGAAGCCTTCATATCCGTACGCGGAAACTTCGTTTTGCCAGTCGGCCTCGGTAACTGGGGCTCGGACATCGTGCGAGTGAAGACGACGGTCGGTAGTGATATGGTAAAGGCGGATTACAGCACCGTCCTCAATGAAAATAGGGCCCATGTTATCCCAGGCTTTGGGCCCTTGCGGCTTAGGTCCATCAAGGACTTCTGGGAGGGTCTGGTTCTCCATGACCCAGACATTGTTCTCATCCTTGTGCGGGTAAAGCGTAATTTGTTGCTGCTTGCTTCCAGTGGGGTACATGTGACTGTGAGAGTGAAGATAGCCACCTTGAGTATTGTGGTGCCGAATACTGACACGGCTTCCAAACGCGACATCTGCAGGGACATCCTGCATTCCCTTGGAGTTAAGAGTGGCCTGGAATTCCGAGGACATGAACCCATCTCCCTCGCCAGGGTTTACCAAGCACAGGAAGTGAATGCCAAACATGGCCATGTAGAAAGAGACAGGAATGACGACCAGACAGAATAGTCTAGCAAAGAAGTGCTTGAACCAGAGACGCTGTGGATTTTTGTTAGCGAGGGAACTCGTAATAGAGGGGACGGAAATCCAAACCGGAGTCACGTTCTTAGAATCTCCAAGCAAGACCCACAGTTGCAGAATGGTCAAACTGCCGACCCATGCAATTGTAAATAAGCCAACCCATTTCACGCTCGCTGTAGCTCCAAGACCAACGCCAGTAGCAGCCAGCCAGAACCACCATGATGGTTGGAAAGCCTTTGAGGGACCCTGCTCATGCTGGTTGGTAAAGCTTGTCCAGGCCAATGCAGTTATAGCAGTAAAGATGACGAGAGGGGAATCCAGCAGAATGAGGCGCGATTGAGTGACAAGAGCGTTATCTAGATTGTGGTAAGCCACTATTTCACGCCAGCGCTTCGCTTCCATCTTACGTACCGAACAAAACAAGTGTAGCACCCATAGCCGCAGTAGTTGTGCGGCAGCCCGCAGCTTTCAGGGTTAAGAACATGGTGGGAATGGTTGCAACTCCGAGGAGCGCTGGCAATAACCGCATCGCAACGTAAGGGACGCCTGGCTCAAGATAATCTTTCCCGATATCTTTAAAGTCGAACTCTCCGTCGAATCCCGCCAACCAGCCAGCCAGTGTAATCAGCAACTTCGCGAGAGGAGGGTGGACGTCCATGAAGAAGCGGCCTTTGATGTATTTGGAGGCGAAGCCACCGAAGCTAACAAGTCAGTATCAAGTCGTTTCCAGCGTAGTACTCAGACCGCAATGAACGTACTGGACTTCGTCGAATACGACGCTGCTAGGCTGATATATCCTGTAGAGACGGACAACGACAGCCAGGACAGTTAAGAGGGCCAACAATTGCCAGTCTGAGCCGGGCAGATTGAAAATGTCATGGTTCACGACCCCTTCGGAGGTGTAGCCAGAGGGTTTTTGCTTCTGCTGTTTCCGGCCTTTCGGGCCTGGAGACCTGGAAGGCGATTTCCCTGATCTTCGGATATTTACACTCGTCTCTTGGAGATAGGAATTTTGAGCTGTCCGGTTCGCCATGATGGCGTACAGCAGAGGGGATGATGTCGTCAAAGTAATGGGAACGGCGCCCTGACAAGCTTCTGAACTATATGATTTTGTCAGTATTGTCACATCTAAGGGAATTCAGTGGACAAACGCACGGCGATAGAGAGTGAAGAAGTAGATTAAAGAGAGTAAAGAAGAAAGGTGTTAGCAATTGCAGAGTGCGCTGAAGGTTGACAATTCGATGAGGCCAGGGGAGAGACGGGGTGACTGGCACCCTTGTAGCCACCTTTACCTTTCCGCCCGCATGGGGTGGGGGCCAAGACCTCCGGGCGAACCCACTGCAAGGAGCTCAGTTGCTCGAATAGGACCAGGCGCAAATTTTAGGGCAGAGATGCAATATGCTCCAATGTGCACTAGAATTATAGATAGTTAAATCTAGTCTATATTAAGTAGGATTAGCATTCCGCCTTGGGCGCTTTGCTCATTGGAAAACCAAGCTATTCTGCCAAGATATTCCGCTCCGTTCTCCGCTTCAGCAGCGCTAAGAATAGTACAAAGTACGACAAAGCTCATTTCCTGAAGGGGATTGGCGCACCTCCTCGGCAAAACGTTCTGCCTTTCCGTGTCGCCGCTGCATCATTTCACCTGCGACGACTTACCACATCCTCGCGGCTCGACCTTCTCCCTGCAACCAACCCATCTACACAACCAACTCCTCGACGCAACCATGGCTGCTTCGACCCCCAATGGCGAAGACGCGCTGAGTACGAACGGAATGGCCCATCCTCCAGCGGGTATGATCCTGCCCCCGACTGCGCTGCGCCAAAAGCTCGAGAAAACCGCCGCTGCGGTTGCCCTTAAAGGTCGAGGTCTTCAGTTTGAAGCGCGTATGCTCCTTCCCAAACCGGATGAAGAGAAGCGGAGGCTTGGTATACTGTTTGTGAATGAGGACGACCCCTACAACGCTTACTACAGATGGTTCCGAGATGAGTGTCTCAATGGTAGAGGCCCGACGGGTGAAGGCCAGCAAGGCACGCCAGCGAATCAAATGCAGAAGGAGAAAGGTCCTCCACCACCCCCAGAATTCCGATTCTCCGCTCGAATGCCCACCATTAGCGCCAAAGATCTTGAAGTTATCAAGCTGACAGCTCTCTGGACCGCGAAAAATGGGGAGGGTTGGAAGCGGACGCTTTCGCAGAAAGAGGCAGGCAATTATCAATTTGACTTCCTACGTCCGCAGCATAGTTTGCATCAGTTCTTTACTCGGCTTATCGACCAATACAAGATCTTGTTGGATGAGGACCATACTAAGCAAGCCCGTCTTGCTGAATTGCGGCACAATGTGGAGGATAGGTTTCACATCTTAGAGCGCGCGAAGCAACGTGCACAACAAATTAAGAATGAGGAGGAACAACGCTTAAAGAAGGAGAAGGCGGAAGAGGACGAGCGCAAGGAGTATGCCTCCATCGACTGGCACGACTTCAAGCTTGTTGCTACGGTCACCTTCGACGAGGCGGACGACCAGGCTGAACTACCAGCACCGACATCATTAAACGATCTTCAATCAGCCTCCCTTGAGCAGAAGGCTTTGATGTCTCTTCAGCCCCATGATAGGCGCATCGAAGAGGCGATGCCTTATGACGAGACCTATTTCAATGTTAGCCAACCATCGCCCCACATACCTCCACCACCAGTGCAGCCCTCCCCATATCTGCCACAGGCTCAGCCGGCCATCCCAGAAGATTATAGGACGCCAGCTCAGAAAGTCCATGACGAGGAGGAAGAGCTTCGCATCAAAGAGCGGCAATTAGAGCGCGAGCGCGCCCAGCAGGCTATGGCGGCTGCCAAGGGTACTGGGCCCATGCGCATCAGAGAGGATTATGTCCCACGGGCCGCAGCAAAGAAGTCGAATGCCCCAACCGCCATATGCCCTATTTGCAAACAATCTATCCGGACGGATGAGCTCGATAACCACATCCGAAGTGAGTCTGCAGTCACTTTTGTTCAGTTCATCCTTCTAACTTTCTGCCAGTTGAATCGCTTGATCCGCGCTGGAAAGAGCAGAAGGCAAAGGCGGAGTCTCGCTATGGGACAACGAATTTGTCCACTGCAGATGTCGCGAATAACCTCAAGCGTCTAGCTAGTCAGCGCGATGATGTATTCGATGGTGTCACCGGCCTGCCCATATCGGAAGAGGAACTCGCGCGTAGGAAGCGCGCTGCTACTAGTTATGACGGGCAACCAGACCCTGCCAAGGATGCGATACGGTTGCAGCAAATGCAGACCATGAATGTAGAAGACCAATTGAGGCAGCTCAAGCAAAAATTCGCCGGTTAAACACGACATAGACGACAGTATTCCCTCTGCGGTTGAAATCACAACTGCGGGCACAAGGACGGAGTTCAGGCACTTGGAGTTCACAGGCATCGGCAAAGGTATCCTTTTATTTTGGAAACTTGAACATATACATACCAACTAGAGGATTTTGAGATACCATCTTGTATTCGAGGGCAATGGGTCTCGGTAAGAGTAAACTGAAGCGTGAGAGTACAAAATGGGTTGGTCGATTTTACATTTATTGCGACAGGGCTAGGAATAAAACTGCTCTTTCGAGGAACATCCTCTGTTAGAGCGATGTTAAATGGATCGGGGGGGGGCGGAGGCGTGAAAGTACGGTATGGACGGTCGATTGTATAATCTAATGCAAGAGGATTCGGATGGAAATAGTTACATCCGAGTCATATCCCCAGTCAGCTCAATACCAAATGGATGAGAAGCTATTGTCATAGTTTCCAAAGCATGGGTGTCTCTATCGTATACGTGTGTCTGTGTATGTGGTTTTTAGTCTCAAAACACGATATGTACAACAGGTCGTTCTTCCCATGACGAGGATCTGAAGCTCGGACTTCAGCATCTGCAGGCCGCGGACCAAAAAGTTTCCCGCCGAACGTGGAGTATGATACAATCATCATCCCCTTGACACCCTATCCTACAACCATTTCCTACCTTTGTTTCGCTTCTAATCATGTCGCTGACCCAAGCCGGCAGAGGCGACATGCCATACCAGGTGCGATCACTGGTAAGTCGAGCTGCGACCCTCCCCCTCATTCCCGCCACATCTCCGCACCGCGCATTGAGATGGTACTTGGCTTCCCCGGATCTGCCTAAATACAATGCGTTTGAACATCTGAAATTTTTGTGGATTATTATTCTGATAATGCGATCACAATAGTACCGCTCTCTCCTTCGACAAGGTCGTCAATTCGCCTCTTACAACTTCCGAGAGTACGCCAAGCGGAGGACGCGCGATGCGTTCAAGGAGCACAAGAACGAAGCAGAGGAGCGGAGGATACAAGATCTGATGGAAAAGGGGAAGCAGGAGCTTCAGATGCTGAAGGTACGTTGTTAAGGAGCTGGATACCTTCGTTGTCGCGGCAAGGGCTGAGGAAGCTATGGCTTGAGGTCCTAAATATGGGCTGACTGAAAGGGCTACAGAGACAAACGGTTATCAGCCAGTTCTATCAATTCGACCGATTAGTGGTAGAGGGGGGGAAGGAGCTGTCGCAGAAGGGGAATGAGGGAGGGCTTATGAGGGAGAAGGATACTGGGTAAGTGCTGCGGAGTATGCTTGCTATCTTTGTTGTTGAAGCTAACACCTCTTTTCAGATGGGACTAAATTACTCTCAATCTGAATACGAACCTCGAATTTCTCCTAATCACTAAGTTATTCATTTCTCCGGACGTTGGTTTTCTATGAAGTTGGACCGGGGGCGAAGCTTGCCTCTTGGAATAGAGAGCCTTTTCCAAATTAAATACCCTATTCAGGGCTGTACTATAGTTGGAGACCTGTTCATGATGTCGCGCATGATATTTGGGTCGCTGTAAATATATGAAAATCCTGTTCACTCCAAAGTACGAAATCTATCCTCGATGGCCTGCTTGCTGGTGGCCTGTGAGCGTCATCTCAAACGAAATGGACATCTTTGGGATCGTCTAATCAGAACGAGATTCCTGGAAAGAGTCCATATTTGATATATATATATATATATATGTATGTATGTATGTATGTATGTATGTATGTATGCATGTATGTATATAGACTCCCCTTAATGTCTGTCGAAATGGTCGTGGGTAGATAATAACCTTCATACATCGACGCTGAACGTGATATCTCCAATCGGGCCTAGCGCGCGCCTCCCCCCGAACGGCCTGCAACGTCAGCTCAGCCTCCACTCATCAGCCTTCACCGCGCTGCAACGCGACTTCCAACCTCACCAAACCGCAGCTTCCTACAGAACCAACACGTTTGCAAAGCGCTTTCCAATTAAGACTCGAGAAAATCGACGTTCCTGAATATAGTTCGTCATCATGGCTCCGGTATGTAGTAGTTGTTCTCTTTTACTTCACCGTGTCTTTTCCTCCACCTGACCATCACCTTTTCTACATCTTACTGGTTTTTTTATTTTCTTTAGTGAGCATGTCTATTTGTAAAAAGGATAATTGGCAATATGGTACTGCGCAGGTTGTGGAGAGTGACCCTCTTGAAGAGGCTCGTCAAGTGGTATACTTCCACTCCGCATTCAATGAAGACCTGCGAATGCTATATCACCCTATTGTGCCTCCTTTTCCATCACTATTAAGCCTCTTTATGCTTATTCTCATTTTTTTCTCTTATGTCTCAAACACACCCCAATCTCATCCTCATCAAATTTGTTGCATTTCATGATTTCTTTTCCCGTACCATCTCGAATTACGCGACTGGGCATGATATATATATTTTCTATAATTGGCTGTCTTCTTCTCCTCTCTGAAAACCTCAACTTCTCTTTTCCAACTTATTTCAGCTCGTCGTTTACCCATTCTCAGTCCTTCCTGTGGCGGAATCAGTCTATCATAGTGCGAGTTCCTCACTAATGTGCCGTACTTAGTTCCGCTCAAGGGATCGCTCTGCTCGGACGCGGGGCCAAGTGGAACATAACGTACTCGAAGGCCTGCCAATTCAGCAATACCGGGAAATAGAGGTCACGGTAGCACCACCCCAAGAAAAAACCGCGGAGCAAAAGGGAGGGCGGCCTGAACTCCCGATGCCGCCAAACTCCGAGTTTCTTCCAGAGTGGACACAAAATCTCCTCCGAGCTGCTCGTGCGGGCTTATTGTACAAGCGTGCAGCTGTTCATGACGAAGAGAAAGATAAAGTCGAAGACGAGGAAGAAGCTAAACCTCCTCAAGAAGCTCATGCAGGTTTTACTGTCCGAAAATATGTTAAGATTCCCAGGAGCCGTGAAGAACCAGAACCAGAATATCTTGCGAAGAGGCGGAAAGGCCTCCCATCTCAATATGCCCTACATGCTGCCCAAGCTGCAAACGCCATACCACAAGGGCCAATGAGGGAGACTCAAGTGAAGAAGGTTGATGCGGACGGAAATGCTACTGTTTACAAAGTCCTTGTCCCCGAGGGCCAAACAGTCGAAGGAGAGATCAAGGAGGCAGAAGCCGCAGAAATACCAGCTCCTGCAGTTGCGGCGCCAGGCACCGTCGTGGAAGGCGTAGGGGTCGTCAATGCCGATGGTCTGGTTGTCGCAACTCAGGCCGTACAAACTCCGCCTCGTAGGAATAGACCACCCCCACCAAAAAAGAAGGGAAGGAAAAGCGGTCCTGGAAGAGGTAAAAAGAAAGTTGTTTTCGAACCTGGCGCAGAAGGCTCAGCAGAATCAGCAACACCCGCTGGCAGCACGAATACACTTGGTGTTCCAGGCAACAAACAGGAGACCGGCTCGGTTGGACCTTCCGAGGTGGATACGCCGATGCCTGATGCTCAAGAAGGTGAGAACGAGGAGGGTGAAGAAGGCGACGAAGGGTCAGAAGACGACGACCGTGAAGGGGGCGAAACGCCGCTCACATCTAATCAACCAACATCCCCTCCAAAACCTGCAAGCTCACAAACTGGAGAAACAGCACCGGCTCCGCAGAAATCCGCAAACACAAAGCCACAAACCAAGCGCCAATCCAGTAAAGACCCCTCCAGCTCTCCTGAATTGCCACTTGCTACCGCTATTTCTCACAGCCGACAAAACTCCCTCAACCAAATCCCTCAACTCCCCCCTACGGTCAGCTCCTCCGAGATAAAAAGAGAAACGCCTGTTGAGGCACCTCCGAAGACTCCAACTGCCACTCAGGCACCCTCTGAAGTTGCTACTTCTCATACACCAAGTGGAGTTCCTGCTGGATCAAATGCTGATGTCGCTATACAACCGCCGGCGGCTGAAGAGGTCCACTTCTCCGATGGCGATCCCGACCTTTTTGGAAGTCTGGAAAGAGAACTGGACAATAACAGCAAGACCAGGGCTGGTTGATGATATTCGTGAGTATGGCTTTTCTAACAGTGTGGTTGTTTAGCTCGTCTTTTCTGGAGTGAGGAGTGGGAGGAGTTTCAAATGATTCTGCATGGGCGTGGCACTGAAATTCTGGCCCGTTATTCCTCGGAGGATTTATAAATTATGGATGCTTTTCCACAAATGTCTCTTTTCGGTGGGGTTGGATGCTATCACCATGTTCTAGGAGTTAGACACAAGACACTGAGGCTTCGAAGTTCTCTCAATTTGGCTAGACTTGTTGTATTTATACCATGTTGAGTTCTAATGCGTCATTGGCCATTCTCCTCAAGCCCCCACTGCCACCTGCCCCTCTCCAACGTGAATCCCGTCATCTCCATCCGTTCTGAAGACACCCCAAGATACCCCAACCCATGGGGAACATAACCTCGGGCAAAGACAGCCCGAGATGTTCGATGTCACATTGTGCGGGGTATTCGAGTCTCTAAAGATGAATTGTTCTATTCTTTCAATTTCTATCTGCAAGTCATCTGTATATTACCTTTTCTTAACCTTGGATTGAATTCACAATGGCCACGATTACTGAAATTATAACCAAGTACCGACCAAATCTCGGTCCATATGAGGAACTATGTGCGTTCTCTATCCCCTAATTTCCCATTCCCCTATCATCATTACACCCTCCCTCGACTAATAACCCCCAGACAAGTACTACCACACTCACCCCGAACTCTCCTTCCAAGAATCCTCCACCGCCTCCTCCATCTGCTCTCATCTCTCCTCTCTCAACCTAAACTTCTCCATCTTCCCCCACATCGGCGGCCACGGCGTCGCAGCCGTCCTCGAGAACGGTCCTGGCCGCACTATCCTTCTCAGAGCGGATATCGACGCGTTGCCAGTGGAAGAGAAGAGTGGGTTGGACTATGCGAGTACGAGGAGAATGAGAGATTTGGAAGGGGTGGAGAAGCCGGTTATGCATGCTTGTGGGCATGATGTGCATATTACGGCATTACTTGCGGCGGCGGAATGTTTGGGAAAGTGTAAGGGGGAGTGGAGTGGGACATTGGTTCTGGTGTTTCAACCTGCGGAGGAGAAGGGGGCGGGAGCGCAGGCTATGGTGGATGATGGGTTGTATGAGAAGGTGCCGGAGCCGGATCTGTGTGTAGGAGGGCATGTTATGCCTTATAGAGCAGGTTTGTTTTTGAACATCTTCGAAGTGAGGAATACTAACTATCTTAAGGCATGATTGGAACTAAACACGGCCTCGTAGCTTCGTCCGCTGATTCATTCCGGTACTCTCTTCAGTTCACACAGTTTCAATACTACTCTAACTCTTTTCCAGTCTAACCATACACGGTCGCGGCGCCCACGCCTCCACCCCCCACGTCTCCATCGACCCCATCATCCAAGCCTCTAGCACTATCCTCCGCCTCCAAGCCATCGTCGCGCGCGAAATCTCCCCCCTCGACTTCGCCGTTGTAACCGTCAGCGCCATCCACGCCGGCGACGCGGAGAATGTCATTCCGGACCGCGCAGAAGTCAAACTGAATGTCCGGGCCGCTTTGCCAGAGACCAGGGAGAAGGTTCTCGACAGTATGAAGCGCATCATCGACGCGGAGGCTACGGCGAGTAACGCGCCCTCCATGCCAGACCTCCAACCGACAACGCAATTCCCATTCCTCTTCAACGATGCCTCCGTCACCAGCGCTCTCGAAAAAACCTTCGCAGCGCATTTCCCACCCGCACCGCACGGCTATAACCCTGACATTCCACGGCTACCGGGTAGTGAGGACTTCGGTATCCTGGCCACGAGTATCGGGAAGCCATCGTGTTTTTTCTTGTATGGGGGCGTGGATCCGGAAGTTTGGGATAAGGCAGAGAGAGAAGGGAAGTTGAGCGAGTTACCGGGGAATCATAGTCCGTATTTTGTGCCGGTTATTGGGGAGTGTCTGGGGGTTGCGGTGGATGGGTATGTGGTTGCTGCGTTGACGTTTTTGGGGAAGGGGGCATAAGGGGAGAGGTAAGGGTAAGGAGTAAGGGGGAGAAAGTTGGTTATAATGGTGTTGGTGATGTTCGCAGGCTGTTTCGCTGTAGCTGTTGCGTACTCTGACGCTGAACCCCGCCAGTTACCTGAAATCTAAGTATAAAGAAACACCCCATGCTTCCCTCTTTCCCCGTTACATCTCCATCCCTATCATCCAAGCCAAAACCTCTTGTTTATAGCCACCATTTTCCCAAAGGACCGAAATGTACAACCCCCTCCTCACCAAATACCCTTATTGCAACTGCATCTACGTCACCATCGCATACCTTTGCTTCAAAGCGCGAGACTCACCCGGGGAACAGCTCTGTCTCGCTGAGAGTTGCACATGAAGGCAGACTTCGTCGGAGACGCCCACATGTGAGGGCCATGGGAAGAGAGATTTGAGGATATTGATATTTGTTTTTTTAATATTTCGCTGTAGGAGGAGTGGGTGGGGGGTTGGGGTTTGTTACCTGGGTGAATGAGGATATATGGGTTGGAAGTGCTGATGTTGTGTATTATATATTGTACTGGCTCACGCTGTGTTTAGTTTGGGACCCCTTATATCGTTTGGGCGTTGGGTCAGGAACGTCTGTATTCACGGGAGAAGTGTAGACATCTTATATAATCGACCCTTATAATATCCTATCTACTACAAGCATCGAGTCTCAACACTGCCGCTCATCACAAAGCAATATATTCTACTTTAAATTCCCAATCGACACGCAAAACGGCATGAAATTCCGCAATAACCCCAAACACCTTTCCATCTACCCATCCGTCCATCCATCACCTAGGACACATAGTGCGGCCTTATATCATTCTCTACACTTTTATTTGAGTAAATTTTGTATCAAGTAGTACATACACCATGAATCGCGAACAGTAAATGACTAAGCAGCTGTGAATTCGAATTCATTATTACGGCTTACCTGAATACATCGAAACACGCGGGCACGGTTTACTGTGCTACTCAAAATAATAGGTCTTATAATGTCTTCATCTTGATTTAATATAGATAATACATTCATTCATTCATTAATCAGTATTTATTGGCGAGCTCGGTGATAGGTCCACATCTAGTGCTAGTGAATGGAATAGGGAGTATCATACGGATGTAAGCATCTCTTCCATCCCCATACTCTTTGCTCGCATCACACTTCTACAAAGGCCCTTTTACAAGCTCCTCTATCCTCATAAGCTCCAGAAATCTAAAAAAAAAAAAAAAAAAAAAGCTCCCCATAACCTACGACTACGGCTGCATCCAGTGCCAACTCAACACCTGCGCTGAGACCAAAGAGCCTCCGGCTCCAAAGCGGTGTCCTGGCATTTTTGACAGCAAGCCCTTACCCATGGGAGTAGAGAGCTGGTGCAGCGATTGCAGGGCGAGGGAGGATAGGGTGTACATAATGAAGGCAGCTGGCTGTAAGAGATGGATAAATAGGAAGAATAAAGGGTAAATGGAGAGGAAGAAGAAGAAGCTTATGAGCATAATGTGGGACGGCAGATCCCCGCTTGAGGTTGGTGGATGGGTTATGTAGCGAAAGAATAAACTGGAGGTTTCATCCTGCAAAGAATTATCTCATGCAAGAATAGGCATAGGTGCCTAATCCAGAGAGAGTTTGAGTAGCTGGTAAAGAGATTCTGTCCTAGCTGTATAGCAGTTAAAAGAAGCAAAAAATCATTACTCAATTCCCACTAACATAGTATTATGCCTAATCCAATTCGTGGCTTATAAATTGAACAGAGTTGAGCTCTAATCAACTGAACATGAGGATTCGTAACCAAACTATGCATTATCATTGTCGAGATTGTTACTCATGAATGGAAGTTGTGATCTTAACGATTTGTCTCATCACCGTGTCACTAATCTGACACGCGGAGTGTGAAATGCAGCTCTGAGTTCACAGATCCCATTACTGCCGCTTATTCAATCTCCCCCTCCTCCATTCACAATTTTCTCCTATTAAATCCTACATTAAATCCCGTTTATTCTATTAACGCCGAATGCACTTTACGTGAAGAAGCCAACGTATCGATAAACATACATAAAAAGGTCTCTGCCAGCGAATAAAGTATACCATTATTCAAATTACAGCAGACTTCCCAAAACTAATCCTGATACATGAAATTGTCTAAAGCGGTGGAGTGTGATATAACTGTGAATTCGTGTAGTTCATCCCGTCCTCTAAATTCATACGTATTCGCGTCATTCACATCTCCCCCTTTCAAAAATAATCGCCTCCCCCCAAGCCTTCCCATTCCCATAACATGACACACCCTCCACCCACGACTATATCGACAGTACTTCTTTTATAAATCATCACTACTATACCAATAACAATCATCTCACAGTATGTACTGCAACAATACTACGGAAATGTGCTAAATCCTCATCGTCGAATTCCACTATAACTGCGTCCAAGAAAAAGCCATCCTCTGCAACAATGTTAAAGACAGACTGTCCCAGCGACCATGCCCTAAAATTCAGGTGTGCAAGCCTGCGGTTAAGAAGATGCAGGGGACATGTGTTAGGTGTAGAGGCAGTGGGATGCGGAGGTTGACAGACTATAGGGAGTTTAGAGATTACTTTATTTATGAGCGTTGAACAGGAGAGTTCATTATGACAATTTAGGTTGCGGTGACATTAGGCAGTAAATCAACACGTTCCCGCTCTTCTAGCTATATTCATCCCGGACTGCGAATTATAGTGCACTTAGGTTTGATTTACAGCGAGGAAGGCTAACGACAGGCCAGAATCGGTATACACATAGACTTTCCATCTTATTAGGCTTATACAGAAATACAAGTGTAATTATTTGGACCGCCAGGCGGTTACAAGCTCGTGCTTCACCTGATAGTGTTATTTTAACTTCCTTGATTTGCATCAACAACCTGCGAAGTTCATCAGTGAATTCCCCTCACCTTGTCACAACCTCATTTTCCATTCCCTATTCAACCCACACCCCCCCATATAAACACCATTCCTTCTCTAATCAGCCCCTTATCCCCTCATCTCCTTATCCCCTCAGTCCCCTATCCCCTCACCCTCTTCTCTCCTCAGCCCCTTATCCCACCCACACCCCCCACACTCCCTAGTACACCCAACCTCTAATCGTCCCACTTCCACAGATACAAAATGTGCGACCTCAATCTCGCTATCCACCTGTGTTACGGCAAACGCTTTACGTGGGAGGGATGCGATAAAGCAATCGGGAAGGAGGCGCAGTAGGCATCCCGAAGACTAGCACCATTATACAGTAATACGGACTAGAGGTCATCTATCCGAAAGTCGAGTTCTTGAGGGCATGATAGCAGGGGCACTTAAGGAGTCGAAAGTCTGCTTTTGGATTACCTAAGGAACGAAGGAATAGAGTTCGACAGAGGGATGGTCTCCTACCTTTTTACGAGAAATAACGGCAAGTTTTTCTCCATATCCACATTGCACAGAATTTTCGGAAACAGCTTCAGGAGTTCAACGTCCACTATTATCTCTTTTTTCTCTTTGATTTTTATCGGAGACAGACAAAGGGTATGCTAGGAGGTGCGCAGGTAGATGGAAATAGGTAGAGACTTAAAAGGGGAGGGGAGAAAAAGATGAGTGAGAGACTAGAGCAGAGAGTATGCAATGAGAGGTTGTGTTTAGCGATGTGGGTGTTGATTATTATTACTTGAAAAAGGACTCGTCTCTTTACAGCGCTGTTCAAAGGTGCTTTGCCGCATTGGCAAGGTTATCCAACCTATATTTTGGCTTTTGGGATAAATGAAACAGTTTTTATGAATAATGGCCAATCCATTAGGGAGTTGGTATGTTAAGTTGGTTACCAATAGGTGTATCGTAACAACGGAAGAATACTCAAACTGAGACCGCATCTCGAATTAGAAGACCCAGTATCCCTAAACAACACATCAATCCCTCATTCCCCTTCTGTCATCCTTCTCCTCCCCCACGCAGCCCGATCCCACATCTCCCATGCCCAGTCCCTCAGAACAGCCCTTAACCTCTCCTCAACCCCCTCCTCGCGCCAGAAATGACCGGCACCTTCTACCAACTCAAAATGAAAACGCTCATCAGGTCCCAAAAACCCCCCACTTTCGATCTTTTCAGCCCAGTGTCGCAGTCTCCTAGCTGAGGTGAAGGAATCCTGGTCTCCGAATACTGCTAATGTGGGATGGTGCAGGAAGGCCTGGACATGGTGTGCAGCGGAGTGCCTGTTCCAGAATCTGTACGATAGGGTCGGTGCCACGAGAGTGGAAAGGGGTGGGAGAAGTGGCGATATGAGGAGGTAGTGCGCGTGGGCAATGGGCATAACAGGTGGGTTAGTTAAGGGAGGCGCACCCGAAAAGGCAGGCGTGGTAGGTAAGGTGGGTGTACTCGATAAGACGGGTGTGGTAGGTAAGGTGGGCACACTGGATCGGGAGGGTGTGGTCTGCGTGATCGAAGTGAGGGTTGAAGTAATGTTAGAAGTCATCCCGGAGTCATGTCGGGATCCTTGTTGCGGAGTATCATGCGACCGCCGCGACACCGGTCTATGCAAATGAGAAGAGATCGAAGTCCGTATAGTCCGTGCAATGTCGTCGATGCTTCTTCTTCTCGTCTCGGAGCTACGACGTTGGTCAAAAGGGGGGCCTTCTGAGCCTCCTACAGTTATAAGGGGGAGGGATTTTCGTCTTCCTCGCTGATTTCCTGATTTACGGGTCCTCATTTGCTGGTGCTTCTTTATAAGATCGGTATTCGTTTGGGCTGCGAACTCTTTCGCACGGAGCAAAATTTCCGATTGTCTTGACCCGGTATTAGATGACTGGGCGGAGTAAAACTGCATAAGGATGGTAGAGAGGGGTGGAAGATATTTCACAATTAGGGAGCCGTAGGAGTAGCCGCCTAGAATGATATGAATATGGGATCCGGCAGGGTTGGTCATAGTCTCGGGGGACATAGACAAAGACCGGAGCGATGGTGACAAGAGATTATGGAGGTAGTGTACGAAGCACGCGGCGAAGGAGATGTAGTCGTCCAACTCAGGTCTACCAGTCCAGCTTGTGTGGCCTTTAGAAGGATGTGCGCCTCTAGTAGAGTATTATTAGCTTATGTTCACGTCCACAACGATTCGAAGTGTGAACAAAGCATATACCTGAAGTTGAACGTCCCAACCACATACCCCATCTCCAGAAATTCTTCCACCACCACCCCTACAACATGATCGTCATAGCTACCACCCATGGATGCATATGGATGTGCCATTACAATTCCTCTCCTTGCCCATGATGACCTGTCTGATTTGCTCTTCGATACCTGCAACAAGTGTGCAGGATTGTAGATGCGGCACTTCAGCGTCGTGCCATCGTGTATCGAGGGGATCTCAAAGTTGTAATGCGGTTGCATGGTCGGGTCGAAGGTGGACCCTATTTACGGGTTTCATGACATATTGAAAGGGGAGGGAAAAGTTGTTGTCCGGTTAGTGGACGGTTGGGGGAGACCATTATGTTGTCAGAGGTACTTGACGTCGGAGGTGAGAGCGGAGGTCCGTGGTTGGCTGGCTTATTAAGCATGGCACATGAGTACATACAAATATGGACTCTGGATATTGCACGACAGGGTATGATGGGATGTTATTAGGGTCTGTCAGTCCTCAATTATGCCCCTATACTGTAATTATGAGTGGATTTAAAATTCTATGCAGCACTTCTTCCGTAGACTTCACTCAACATAATACAAGCCAGAGAACCTCCCTTACAAAATCCAAAGTCCTAAGAGCTACCAAAGGAGCTAAAATACGGGAAAGCGGATCAAATTATAGCCTTAACTTTATCATTCTCTAGTAATAAAGCTCCTTAGTCGGTATCCTCGTCGCGATGAGAAAACAAAAGCTCGGGATCTGGATCTTCGTCATCAGTGTCGAAGAACATCGGTTTCGAGGGTAGTTCGGTCCGACTACCAGGCGGTGACAACTTAGCTGGTGCGCCTCCTGTGAAACCACTATCAGCATGAGGAGATGCATCCGGTTCATTGTGGTTCTCTTCCGCCGGCCCTCTAAGCACAGCCTCCAACATCGGCCGACCTTGCTTGCACGCTTCAAGCTCTGCTCCGATAGAACAAATCAGGAGATTCCATTTTCGTGAAGAAGCCACTCTTAGTTGCTCTTCAAGATAGTGAATTATATCATCCATTTGGTTGAGGGCATTAAGCAAGGATTTGTGATCCCCTCCACTTTGCTCAAGCAGCTTCGAAAAGTTCTTTTCAAAGTTCATCACTCGGCTAGCCACATCCTTCCAGATTCTGGAGCCCTCGTCCAAGGCTGATCGGTCGATGTCCACCTCGTTACATTTATCTTCCAATCGGGCATGCTCCTCCCGCCAGTATTCTGTAGCCATATCTAGTGTGCGTCGATTCGGTGGGAGATGGATGAAAGGCGAATCTTCCATGGGGAAGTGATCGGCATCTGGTGGTCTTTTAAGGAAGCCTGATATGTCCTTCTCGAGCATATCGAGAGATGTCTTATAGGAAGCGACTTTGGCCTCAAGATGGTTCTCTGCATCAGCTAGATTATTGACTAGTCTCCGATGTTTTGTTTTCATGGCCCAGAGCTCTTCCTCCTTCTTCTTGATTTCTTGTTCAAGGTCGTCAGCTTCTTTGCGCATTGCGTTCACCTGTGGCTCGGTCCCTTCATGTTCGATAACTCGTATCCTCTCTTGCAAACCATTTCGCTTGCGGCTGAATGTTTCTGTCTTGTCTCGTATTGACCTCACGGCGTATAGTTCCGAATCCAAGAAATCCAGCTCCTCCGCCTTGACTTCAGCCAGCTGCTGCATACACCTATATATGCATTTTCGCGCATCGTTGAGGTGGATCTTTTGTCGAGTGGAGAGTTTGTTTGATGTGTGGGACTCATCTCGAATACTGCTAACTGTCGCTGTGGCACTACTATTCAAGGAGGTATCGTCTGGAGCATCCATATTTAGGCCTGCTTCCAGACCGTCTGACTGGGCATCTAGATATTCCTGAATCTGTTGTTCTAGGTGTCGGGCTTTGCGTTGTACCGCTAGCAGCTCGTATGGAACCTTGACAGTCGGTCTCGAGCTTCTGCTGAGGGTCATGCTCAAGGTCACGGGTGGAGGCGGAAATACTGTGGTCGGTGGTGAGGATGGTGGAGAGTTATAGAGAGGGAGTTCATGTTGGCTGTTGGAAGACCTTCGCGGTCTGAGAGAGAGAGGTCCCAGTATTGAATTCATTAGCGACATGATAGTGAATATATCTATGACTGAAAGTTGTGTGGATTTGAGATGTTCATGTCCAAGTTGAAGGTGAGTTTCAAGGAATGTTCGGGCTCCAGGCAGTTAAACGAAAGAAGGCGCGGGAGGCGTAACGTCAGCGAACACGTGAGTCGTCATTGATAGATGATCCAATAGGATCTGGCATCGCGCAGCAGTGAATACAGTGCAAGTAGAATGTCACGGGGCTCTCTGTCTGGTGTTTTGAAGTGCAGTTGCATGTGTTCGCTTTATCAATCCGGGGGTGCAGTGGACAGGGTGGTGATCGGTAGCCGCTTCCCGATTGGCTCGCTTGGTTGTCAACTCTTGGCATCCCACCTGCACACGCCAAAATATCGAACCTCACCTCTTCCACATTTGCGCTGCGAGCCTCGACGTCGACACTAACACGAACCCGACAGCACTCTGTACGTATTCATCGATGCAGTGGACCATCGCTCAATTCTCCTCGACAATTGCTAACGGAATCATACATTAGCCGCCTCCCAACCCCCTCGACGTACAATATGGCTGACGCAGCTCCCGCTCCCGCTCGCGGCGGTTTTGGATCTCGTGGTGATCGTGGAGGTGATCGCGGCCGTGGCCGTGGTGGACGTGGACGTGGCCGTCGTGGCGGAAAGACTGAAGTGCGTAGATCAAATTGCTGGGAAATTGGAATGGAAAACGTTAACAATGGTTGCAGGAGAAGGAATGGCAGCCAGTGACCAAGCTCGGCCGTCTTGTAAAGGCTGGCAAGATCAAGAGCATGGAGGAGATGTACGTTGAGATATCTGCGATATCCAAGGATCTGGAGACTAACAGTATATAGCTACCTCCACTCTCTCCCCATCAAGGAGTACCAGATCGTTGATTTCTTCCTTCCCAAGCTGAAGGATGAGGTCATGAAGGTACGACACTTTCCCTCACGTTCTAGCTGCGCTCTCCCGATTCGATATACGGAGAAATCCCACAAATATAACGCGAAGAAGCACCATGAAGGACGGAATCGCTAACTTGCATTGTCCTACAGATCAAGCCCGTCCAGAAGCAGACCCGTGCCGGTCAGCGTACCCGCTTCAAGGCTATCGTCGTCATCGGTGATTCCGAGGGTCACATCGGTCTCGGCATCAAGACCTCCAAGGAAGTCGCAACCGCTATCCGCGCCGCCATCATCATCGCCAAGCTCAGCGTCGTGCCCATCCGGAGAGGATACTGGGGTACCAACCTTGGTGAGCCTCACTCGCTCCCCACCAAGGAGTCCGGCAAGTGCGGTTCCGTCACCGTCCGTCTCATCCCCGCTCCCCGCGGTACCGGCCTCGTCGCCTCCCCCGCCGTCAAGCGTCTCCTCCAGCTCGCTGGTGTCCAGGATATCTACACTGCCTCTTCCGGCTCCACCAAGACCCTCGAGAACACCCTCAAGGCTACCTTCGTTGCCGTTACCAACACCTACGGTTTCCTCACCCCCAACCTGTGGAAGGAGACTAAGCTTTCCAGGAGTCCCCTTGAAGAATTTTCTGATATCTTGAGGGAGGGCAAGAGGTACTAGGTCGTGTAGAGGAAGGATCTTTTCACTAGCAATTACGGTTTCTTTGCTGGAATGGAGTAGATGCAAAATGGAGCCTTTTCTTATATGTGCCGTTAGGGCTGGAATAACTCCAGTATGAAAAATGACACTTCAGTTCTTGATATCCTTCATCGGTCTTGCGAGAAATTCAAAGTGAATTGCTGGTGATGGATCAGTTATCAGAACTGTGCGCAGTGGGTGTTACAATATATTGCGCTTAAAATGATCAACAGACCAGTACAGCGCTCCCGCTTTTCAACTTGATATTTTATGCTGAAGATGTTTAGACGCTTCTGCGACTCTAAAATTTATACTACTCATATTTTAGAATCTTTCGTCGTGGTAGTAGCTGATTTTAGGGTCATGTGTCTTTCAGCTGGGTACAATGTTTTCCGTTGCCTACTATGGTGCTATAACTGTCTACAAAGTATTTATGAATATTGTCTAAACTTCAGTATTTTCTCTAGGTAATAAATTCGTGTTCTAAAATTTAAAAAGATCAAATACTTCTATTGCCTCTAAGTAGAGCTAGGGTGGTTTATCTTAGTAGCTAGCAGCACTATACTGCGTAGCAATGGATGCCCGCCTCGCGATCCTAATCGGTTTATTATCAGCGTGCAAGGCCAATAAGTAAAGAAAATCTAACGGTATCCTAACTCGGTTATCTGAAGTCGCTCTTGCTATGTATTTAAGCCCGACGGACAGTAGGTCTCCTATCTATCGTAACCTAGACGAAGAGGGTCGCTTATGAATTAACTCACTACTTGGTACATTCAGTCTTAACTCGTACATTATAAAGATGTATAAGGTTTTAGCTGACTATTCTTCTCTATAATCTATATTACCAATAGCTGCTGAGGAAAGCGAACCAAAAAAATATACTCACCATAGCCAGCTTGAATAGTATAGGGGGAGGAAAAGGCAAAAGGTTTG
>ML994287.1:0-22747 GCA_010093945.1 Delitschia confertaspora ATCC 74209 | reverse complement strand
TGTTCATAGACCCGATTGGGAACCAGGTAGCACGTTAAATTGAATTATTATTATTAGTAGTAGTAGTAGTAGTAGTAGTAGTAGTAGTAGTAGTAGTAGTAGTAGTAGTAGTAGTAGTAGTATTACTATGACTATAACACCTCAGCTCTTCCTACAAAGCTTAGTGTATTATATGAACTTCAAACCTAAATTTCTCGCGTTTAGAGCGCGTTCTGTTTTCGTGATCACTCATGAAACCATTTCGGAAAAAGGCTTCTACACTCGGAATCTCAATTAAAATGAAAGCTAGTAAGACTGATTACTTAATGGAAGGCCAAGACATTGTACTGAGAAACTATTCTGATAATTCTAATCTCTAGCAACCAACTTATGCAGTTTCATAGTCAGAAATATACTTTAATTCATTTATTCTATCAAACTTATCCCTCAAGATATCAATTAGATTTACTGAGTGTCCGGGAATCAATCAATGACAAAATGATGCTATAGTACAAGTAATAGAGGTTGGTATAAAGTCGCTCGCCTGAATGGATATTTATGCAAAACTCACAACTGTAGTTCAGAGCCGGGCTCAAACTGCAAAGTAGGGCACCCAAACAAGAGCCAATGCCTCAAACATCAACATCCAGCTGCCATTCCGGCCGTCCAAACTTCCACTCATCAAACTCAACCTCCCCGGGCATCTCCCGTCCATCGCTCAACCGGAGTCTTGGAAACGACCTGTCCGCCCATACGTACTTGAACCCCTTCCCCGGGCTAGCGGACCCCAGGCGCGGATGAGTCCCATGATTCTGTTCATTCAGCGCTTGCTGAAGGTGCAATTGCTGGTGTGCTTGACCTGCTGGAGGTAAGCCTAGGAAAGCGCGGCCAAACAAAGCGAGCCAACTGAACAGAAATACAAAGAGCGCGTACGGACCTTCAGGCCTAGCTGTACTATCTTCAGCTTCGAAACTTGTATCCTTCACGATGCATTTCTCCCGGACTCGGGTAGTCAGTTCTTCGTTTACCAAGACCAAGGCGCCACTGTGCCATCCAGCAGCACAGATACTCAAGGCAAAACAGGCCCCCAAGCCATCTTCATCCGCATCTTTTAACGCAGCATCCTTGTCCCAATTTCTCCCTTCTTGCTCGAACCATTCGCTGACTTCACCTTGTACACTGCTTTCCGCATTGAGCATATCGATTCGCGCTTTGGCTTCTTCCGGATCGCGGCCGCCAGAAGCCATGAACCGAATCCATTTTCTTTTTTCTGGCTCGAACCAGACCTGCCGTCCTTGGGTATAGGCATGCGGGACAAGGCTGGCCTCCCGCCGGAAGTCGTTATATCGAACGCCACGCAAGCAGGCATCAAAGTCATCGTCCCCGCCCAGGCCGAGAGCACCGCAGTTCTGCAGTTCTTTACCGTAAGACGTGATTTTGCCCGTGCTGTGGAGAGCCAGAAAGTGGTAGTCACCAAATGATAGCTGAATCACATCGTTGTGCTGTAGGGCCGGGATGCGGCTCAGACCGCCAATACCCTTTTGCTCGGGGTTCGTGAGCCGGGCAGCCCAGCACTCTTCGAGATACTCCTGTCGACTAGTGATGACCTCGCCGTTTTGGAATATCGCGAATGACCGGAATGCTCCTTGAACGTCCAAAGCACTACCAGAATCGTTTCGGAGCGCGCAGAGTTCCATAATCTCCGCCGTATTATTGGGGTCGCCGAATCTCAACTCACCTCCAATCTTGGAAGCGAAAACTTTGCCAATGTCTGTGACGAATACCACGAAACCTTCCAAAACAATATAATTAACTACCTCGCCCACATCTTTGCCAAGTGCCACCTCCTCTTCTGACTCGCGTTGTGACCCTCGAGATCTTCGATATCCCGTTCGAGGAACCTCCACAGATTCCATGACAAGCATGCTGTCAACTCCTGAACCCCTTTCGTCATGATCCCGCTCCACTGGAGACCAGAGCACAATCCCAACACCAGAGATGTATGCAGAACTGACAGCCCATCCAGCAATGACCTTCTGGACACGACCGTAGAGGTTGGGGTGTGCCTTGTCTTCCGAGGAAATTTCCCGCGTCTCCACGTTCATGAATTTAACGTGAAGTGCAGGCTCGAGGAGCGAATACCACGACCAAATCCTGCCGCTATCGGAGAGGCCGAGTATATGGGAGCGCCCAGAGGAGAACTGACAAATGGCAGTGGAGGGATCGTGGTATTGTGTTTCGGCCTGAGGAAATCCTGGTGGATAAATGAGGGGCTTTGGACCACCGTTTGTGCCCCCTCCAAATCGCTGACCATCCATGATTCCGACACTACATAACTGACCTTTGGAAGTAAGCAGCGTAGTGGACCAGCCCCTAATTTCGGATCAGTATATGGAACGGACGACGCAGAATGCTTTCATGTGGCACTCACCCGCACTGCATGTCGGCAATAACCCCCAGATTCTGAGTATCCTCCATTTCCCCTGGAAACGGGCAGTGCTGGACTTGATGTAAGCGCCGTCTCGCCAACATTGGATTGAATCGCAATTGCGACCCCTCAGGTAGGGTGCGGTGAACCCTGTGACCCAAGCGATTGCCACTGTGCTGTCCCCAGGTAAAGACGCGGCTTTGTGTTAGAAGTCTCCGGTACATCTTCTGCCAACGTTGTCCGTCATGCTGAACGACGGGTTGATTAGGGACTCGGAAGGTATTGCGGGTGGCCTGGCACCAGTAGGAAGATTCGAAGCGGATTGATGGTTGATGTAGGATTTTGCAAGTGGCACAGAGGGAGAGGAAGCTCTTTGCATCCAAGTAGGGGAATATTAGGAAGAGGATGTCGAGGGGAAGATCGAGGAGAGAAGTGGTGCGTTCGGCCATGGTGGGGGAACTTTGCCGATTCGATAATAAGTGGATGGTACTAGAGCTTCGGGATCATGAAGTTGATGAAAGTGACATATTCATGGAGGTGATTGAGGTCGTAGAGGTTGAAGTGGTGGCTATGGGTATAAGGTAATGGTGCATTGAGTACTTGCTGTATGTGAGGAGAGGAGGGGTAGAGAGAGATGACGTGAATTTTGTGGCAGTGCATTGTGGCAGTGATACGGCTCAAGCTGGTCCACATAGTCACGTGATGTGGGGAGTGTTCGCCGGGGCTTGGCGAGGCTGAGTCATGAACTCTTTCATCGTCCGCCTTTCAAAGCCAATTGAAGTCACCATCGACGAGCCGCTACAACCATAAACTAACCCTCTACCACCCAAAGACCAGACCCAAATCTACTCTCTTCGGGGTCGCAGTTGTGTCTATTTCCCCTGGCCGCTGTTAGAACATCTTTGAGTCATCCCAAACAGCACTATCAAATTTTGCTGGAAGGCTTGTTTGCGCCTTGATCTGTCCATCCGCTTCGCGGAGATATCTAGTTCACTATGAGTGACACTCCTAATGGCGGTGCCGTCCAGGCGCCAGCACTTGCTGCCACCAATGAGTCTACCAACCGCACACCACAGGCCCCATCCCGTGACCAGAACGTGACCGCCGCAATCCCAGAGGAATCATCCAAGCTTTCCCCAGCAGAACTAAAGAAGAGAGCAAAGGCTGAGAAGCAAGCGAGAAGAGCGCAAGCAAAGTCTGCTGGTCCTTCTTCAAATCAAGAAAAAGCCCACCCACCAAAAGAAGGAAAACAACAGAAAGACCAAAAGGCAGCAAAAGATCCGAAGCAGGGCGCAAAAGATGACAAGTCAAAAGCTCTACCTGTTCGAAGGCGGCCATCTCAGCCCAATCCGCCTGCCCCAAAGGAAATTAAAAAAGAGACCAAGAAGGAGCAAAAGCCTGCAACCGGCATCTTCTTTGGCCATCTGTACAATCAACCACGGCAACATTCTGTAGTCGGTGCCTCCAAAGAAGTGCATCCGGCTGTCCTCGCTCTTGGACTTCAGTATAGTAGTTACATTGTGTGTGGAAGCACCGCTCGTATGGTGTCCATGTTGTTGGTCTTCAAGGCAGTAAGTTCGACTGCTGTTTCGGAAACCTCCTCCTATTGACACATTCAAGGTCATCCAATCATATCAAACCCCACAAGGAACCAGTTTGGCTCGACATCTTACTTCGCACCATCTCAGTCCTCAGATTGACTATCTAAGGAGCTGTAGACCGCTCAGTATCAGCCAGGGAAATGCAATCCGATGGTTGAAAGACAGTAAGGCCTTTATCCTACCTCACCATCTACAGGTCTAACCTCCTTCAGTAATCATCAAAATCGACCCTTCCACGCCCGAGTTTGATGCAAAGCGAGAACTTCTGGAAGAAATCGACAACTTCATTCTCCACCGCATCACAGTGGCGGACAAGCTGATAGCCGACAACGCCGCAGAGAAGATCAAGCCGCAGGATGTGATTCTAACCTATGCCAGCAGTAGCATTGTCGAAAAGACCCTCTTGCAAGCGCATGAGAAGGGGATTCCATTTTCCGTCATTGTGGTGGACTCAAAGCCATTGTTCGAGGGCAAGCGTCTGGCGCAGACTTTGGCTAAGCACGGCATACCCGTCAAGTATTCGTTAGTCAGTGGCATCGCACATGCCGTGAAGGACGTATCGAAGGTCTTCTTAGGAGTAAGTCCTTTTCTCCGCTACTTTCAGTACGTATATTGATCCATATAGGCACACGCAATGTTGTCCAACGGCCGCCTTTACTCGCGCGTCGGCACGGCACTCGTCTCCATGCTCGCCTTCTCCCGCGACATCCCCGTCATCGTCCTCTGCGAAAGCGTCAAGTTCACCGAACGCGTCGCTCTCGACTCTATCGTCGGCAACGAGCTCGCACCCGCAGAAGAAATTCTCTCGCAAACCGAACGCGCTGCTCTTCTCCCCCTCAAAGCACATATCCCGTGTCGCCCGAATGCCGATTCCAAGGATGGTGAGGAGGCAGAGGCAGGTACTGGTGAAGTCATCAGTTGGTTCAAGGATGTGGAGAACTTGCAAATGCTGCAGGTGTTGTATGATGTTACGCCTGCTGAGTACATCAAGATGGTGATTACGGAGTATGGCAGTTTGCCGCCCAGCTCGGTGCCTGTGGTGCATCGGATGAGTACGAACATTTGAGTTGGTATGATTTCTGCATGGTCTTGGTCTTTTTCCTTTCTTCACCTTAGATGTAGGGCGTAGCTGTGATGCATATGTTGCTCGGCGAATGGTTGGTTGAGGATGAATGGAAAATGTCTACGTGCGGGTTGATTCTTCAGATTTCAAGGAATGACGACTTTATATTGGACGTTTTTTTCCGCACTTTCTCCTACAATCTCTCTCTGACTTCTGCCTATGTCGAGAGCTATGGATTTCTTTCGGTAACATGCAGTTAAACGTTAGGCTGATATATGCTACTGCAACAACTTTCCCAGTCTCTCGTCGGCCCCCTCCGCGCACTTCCGCCTCCAATAGAAATCGATAGAACGGATCGACAGCCTCATCCACTCCATGCCATGTGGAAGTTCATATTCGCTTTCGCTAGGTGGGTAGCCATATCGATTTTATCGCCGATTACCTATTCGGGACGCAGAGGACCCACAAGCTGATTGATCGGCGACCAGCCACCTGGGCACGAGCAAGATCCAAGAATACTAAGCGAAGCCTGAAGTTGACCTCCAGCAATCGTCCAGCAATCGTCCAGCAATCGTCCAACACCAGGCTTCCTATTATAGTCGATGGATTTACATAGGTATGAAAATTCATCATGTTCACGATCCTAAAACGCCCCAAGCACCCACGAAGAGGAATAGACGCGGTCATATGTGCTCTCTGATTGTTTCGAAGAGCCCAGGCCTCCGACCCCGTCTATCTGATTTATGGGCGAACATGTATCTAAACAAGCGCCTCTTCACGCTCTTTCAGCTTGGTAGAGTCACGTCAACGGAACGTTCCTGATTCCTGCTGGCTACCGTCGATCAAACCGCAAGAACCATGAAGATCTCCCAACAATCACAGGCCCTTTCTACAGATGCCATCTTGGTACTCAGAAACGGAGAGTGAGGTTGGCTGATAGCGCCGCATTTGGAAGAAGATGTGGATACGAAGCACTGGGTTGGGTGTGAAACTCATGGTTGATGAACTCAGAGATACCGTCATTCCTGCACGCTCTATTTGAACACTGCATAAGCTCCATGATTCGAGGCGGAGAAATGAAAAAAGGTACTTGATAGGCATGCGGTATTTGGATTGGAGAGCTGCTTCCCGTATTCTAGTGGACAATAATTGATATTTCGCAAAACACACTTCAGCAGACTTTTTCATATGACGTTTGTCGCGCCAAGGAATATCACAGCTAAATGCAACTTTTCGGCGACCTTGTCCAGTTTCACTTCCGTATCTAGAGGATCTCCATGAGGCATTTCGAAGCCGACCGTGGATGCGAATGTCGGATCTGAGGAAGATCTCGTGGATTCTGTTGCTTCGAGTTGAGACGCTGCCTTAGATTCCTGGATATGGTCACTAGACTGTCAGAGGAAACTCGAAGAAGCTGGTGCTGATCGAGATTCAGAGACGGAATCCGAGATATATAATGCCGGTCTCATGCGTTCCACAACAGCCAGCTCTGTTCCATCGCTCAGTGCCAATTTTCTACCCCCTCCCTTATCTCTGGGTGTTTCGTTGACTCCATCCTTCTTTCATAATGTTCTCTAAACTCCTCCTTCCCCTCTACGCCCTCGCCGGCCTAAGCACCGCCTCCGTCGTCTCCCAAAAATACCTCCACAAAGAACAGCCCACCGACGAGCCATCCCAGCCCCAAATCCACGAGCTTCTCAGCGGCGGCTGCGAATATGGTCTGAACGTCACTATGAGCGTCGCCGAAGTCGGCCACATCACCCACAACAACGGCCGTCTACGCGTCACCAAAAACGGAAAACCCACCCCCTGGCGCCTCGAGAAGCGCGACGCAAAGGACAGCTGGTACATCTACTACCAGCACCCAGCAGGCAACAAGCACTACTGGTCCGGGCTTTCCGGCGAGGAAGTGTATATCAGCAACACGCCCCAAGAAATTAAGATCAAATATGCGCTGACCGAAACTGGCACGCCAAGCGTGGCTATATACTGGGACGAGTACTGCTTCCGCGTCCGCGAGGACGATGGCCGCGTGCTCATGAATTGGAACACGCAGTGCGAGAACGTTATAATCAGCCCCGTTGCGTCGCACCCATGGGAGTCTGCCGAGGCCATGTGCCAGCCGCCCCCAAGCGCGCTCGGACAGTATAGGGGAGAGGGAGGCGACGGTACGTACAGAATCTCTTTGGGAGGGAGGGGCCAACAAGGCATGCTGGACATAAAGCGACTCTAGCTTGTGCGGCTTCTTGAACGGTGCTATTTTCTACCGCTGCCTTCACCAGAACTTAGCGGAGTATGTCGGTGCGGCACGGTGGGGCATGAGGGAGAAGTGCAAGTAAGAAGATGTAGCAGTTAGCTGACTTTTTGTGACAAATAGGGTTGAATGGCGAGATCAATGCACAGGGTACGTATGGAATTTCTTCCCGGGGGCCGAGTGAGGCATGCTGGACTTAAAAGCCGATTGAAATTTCTACGGCTTCTATGAACCGTGCTGTTTCTTGCCACGGCTGTCTATGTGAAACTACTGGCGTTGGATATAATTGCACATAGCATTGCTGACTGCGCTATTAGGGTTGACGGGCGATGATTGCTGGACGTATGCCGATTGTAGTTTTTGCGGATTCTATGAACGGTGCTGCTATTTGCCTGACACGACTCCGGGACGGTGCCGTTGTGGAACTAGCGGCGCATTTGCAACCCTGTGCAAGTAGGACGACAAGGAAATAGGGAAGATGACATGCAACAGGAGAATGGAAGTCGGTAGTACCATCGGAACAAAGCGCGGTATACGGCAAAACGTTTGTTTAGCTCCTTGGAATGGAATGAAAGTCTAGCGATTAAGAGTGTGTTATGGGTCCCCAGGCTTTCGTATGCATCAACGAAGCTGCTTGAGAGATTGTGGGATTCCCTATAGCTAGAATATTCTAGGGTTTACGGATAGACTTGAGGAGCCGATAGCTTTGCTGAGCCACCATCTCAGCTCGCATTGGGGACTCATTTCCTAACGGAATAAATCAGCAATTAAGACAAAGGGATAGACCAACCCCACATACCTACCACCTTGTGTCCAAGGTTATTTGCAGGCTCGACATATCAGTTCATGATACACCCTGCATTTGATTCTAAGCCCACAGTCAATATTGGAGATTCCGGATCTTCCTAACCCCTTACCGCCACATCCCTAGCCTTCATCAAGTACTTTTCATAACCACTTTGAAATCTTCATCTAGGCATCCCACTCCCTTGTCCACTTCCCGCACCCGTACCCGCACCCGCACCACCAGCCAACCCGACGCCCGTCCCCGCACCGACCTTCTTCCTCCTCAGCACCACACCCGCTCCCCCCGTCGTCGGCCCCCTTGTCACCAACTCTTCAAGCCCCAAGTCTCTCCAAGCCGGCTCCTTCTTCCCCATGGTCGCTCGCGTGATGCCGAATGCGGCGTGCTGGTCCGGCACAACGTCATCTTCGTCTTCGGGGTTGACGGGCTCCTGGGAGGGCGGAACGTAGATTTCTTCGGGGGAGAGACGGGAGCGGGTGAATTCTTCGAAGAGGTCTGCAATACGAGGGGTGTGGAGGTGGAGGTAGGTTGCGGAGGAGTCGCGAGTCTATAAGAATTAGTATGGTATGAGGAGAAGCTTGAGAATGGGAGTACCATTTTGGAGATTTTATTTTAATATGGAGAGCAAGGAGAACTATAGGTTGGTGTATGCCCGGATATACAAATTTGAGGCTGTTTGTATTGAATTTTGTTAGTGATGGTTGATGATGGTTGGTGATGTTTGAGCTGGTGTTGATGTTGGACCCTTGATGGTTTGGTGCTAACACGTGCACTCGCGAGATCGCGTCCGTTGGCGAAATTCTGTCGGCGCGGGGATACATGACCGTTATTATCTCTCACCACCAGCTTCACTTTTCTCTTGGTCAATATCACACTATCCTATTATCACTGTCTCACATATACGATACTCTACCTCCCGCGTGCATCTTGTCGACGCTCTTTATGCCCCAATCTCACCGTTCGACCTTCCTGCTCGTATAGCAACCTCCATACTCTTTGTCAAAAGCTACAAAGCTACTCTAGACTGCTCGACCTTTGGATAGCAGCCCGCCATCATTACACACCTCCAGCTTCCGGCAAATTCAATAGAATAACAAATTTCAGAATGCGGCCCAAACGATCGCTAAATCGCAAACGACAGGCGAAACTTGCCTTCTCACCACTTCCTTCTTCCTCTTCAGCTGCAGCCGGCATTTCGCCTCAGGAGAAAGACAGAGCCGCCGCGGTGTCATACACATCATCCAGTAGACCTAGCAAGAAGCAAAAAACTCGAGCAACTGAGGGGGAGGAGAACATTGAAAATAATTCGCAGCTCCCAAAGCTCCCCACCCCCAAAAACTCTTTCCCATCGATGGACGATAATATTGATGATTGGGATGTGGGAGTGTTACCAAGGACCCAACCTGGAATGTTCTCTACCGCCGACCCGGATCCTCTGGCATTCTCATCCAGCTCAAGCTCCCCGACGGACGAGGAGCGGAAACCGTATACTTCGCCTCAAACCTGGAGAAAGGGGAAAACCAAGAACAATCTTGTTGCGGACAAAGAAGAATTTGTATCCAAGAAATCATTGAAAAAGACTCCTGGTCGGAAGGCTCGCAGCAAGGCGGTTGAATTGAATAGCAGTTCGGAAGACATGCCCGCAACTCCTCGCACTGCACGTCCTAGCGATAGGAAGGCCCCCGCGAGTTCGGACGATGAAAGCGAAATGGTCATACCTAAAGAAAAACCGAAGAGGACTCGCTTCACCCGTCCGAAAACCAACATGGCGCCACAGAGTTCAGAAGACGAAAGCGAGGAGTTGCCGCAAGTCAGAACCGGACGTAGGACACAGGCCAATAAAAAGTTGGAGAAGGACTCCGGTAGCGAAAGCAGTACGATGGTCGACATGTCTCCAGCTCGTAAGACTCGAAATTCAGCGGTGCGGAATAAACGCAAACGGTCGCCTTCTTTTGAAGTGGCGGACGATGTTGTGGAAATAAAAGACGAGTCGGAAGAAGAGATGCCTACGCGTAAGAAAAGGCAATCTTCGCACCCCCAACACGACAGCGGTGAAGAAGAAGAAGAAGAAGAAGAAGAAGAAGAAGAAGAAGAAGAAGAAGAAGAGATAGCGAAGACCCCCCGAAGGCGTCTGAAGCGGAAACAGATCCCAAAGGAGAGCACGGATGAAGAAGCTGAGGGTGTCGAAGAGAAGAATAGTGATGAAGACGTTGAAGAAGCGAAAACCCCAAGGAGACGCCTGATTCGTAAACAGAACCGACCGGTCGACCGGAAAGAGCAAGAGGAGCTCGAAGAAGATTTAGAGTGGTTGAAATCTTCTCCACAACAAGCTCACGGACGAAAGCAAGTTCGGAAGCTCAATAGTCGACAGAGAGCTTTGGAAGAGCTGAAACGCCGCCGTCAGGGCGGGGCCGAGGCTCCTACTTCGTCTGCTCCTCTCGTACTATCTGACTCGGATGACGACCTTGAGGTTGTAGACGACGATGAAGAAGCGAGAGAGTCTGAGGAACACAATAGCAATGATTCTGAGGAAGATGTTCCAGAATCTAGCGCACACCAGATGTTCCAAGAAGATGATGATGACGAAGGCTTTGTTATTGAGGAGGACGAAGACCCCCTCGGAGTCCCAGAGGAACTCGCACAAATCCCCATTGAATTCAGTCGCCTCAGCCGTGCTAAACCACGCGAGCTCTTCAAGTACGTTGTCGAATGGATGGTCCAGAAGAAAATCAATCCGGCCTTCTCATCAGACGATCCCATCTACCGGTTCTCCCTTGATAAATTGGATAACGAAGTTCAAGGCCTCGCAAGTTCAAAGTTTCAGTCGTCGATTTGGACAGCGGATTTCACGCGCGCGCTTCAAGCTCGGCCTGAGATGGAGCTCGATGAGATCGGAAGCGCTATCCGAGAGGTTATGGCTCCGCATTGCGAAGCTTGCAACCGGAAGAAGCATCCTGCGTCGTGGAACGTCCGCTTTACTGGAAATCCGTATAACCGTGAAACCCTCGAACCGCTTGTCGACGACTCCGATTCGGACGCATCATCCGGTTCCTCTTCGTCATCGAGTTCCAGCTCCTCTGAATCCGAGTCCGACTCCGATGCCACACCAAAAGCCAGGGCTAAGGGAAAAACTGCAAATGTCAGAGGAAAGAAAGAAAAGAAACAATACAACAGCGCGGGCCTGTCCATCCCACCTTCTACCCGCACCTTCACACTCGGCTCGCACTGCAAGCAAAATGCCCAAATGGCGCACACGCTACAGCACTGGCGCTACCACCTTAACACTTGGGTCGTTGATTACTTGATCCGAGAGGGGCATTGTACAGCGGAGAAGCTGGTGGAGAGGGATGGGTGGAGTGTGAAGAAGAGGATGCGGAAGGCGAATAAGATTGTGGATCAAATGGAGAAGAGTGGCGAGATTAAGAAGTTGCATCGCTTGTACAGGGAGCAGTTGGATTATGCGGTAGAGGCGAAGCAGGAGTTTAGGAGGTGGGGGAAGTAAGGGGTTGATAATGGGATGGGGATGGCTTGTGGGGTTGTTTTAGGATTTTTTGGGGGGCAGAAGGGATATTCAGGCTCGGTGGCCGAGTAGGGTTTGTTGAATTAATGAGAGGCGGATGCTTGCGTTTGTGGTTTGTATAGATTATGGATTAAGGGGATTGGATCATCAGCTGTCTGGGGCTTACCTCCAGTTATAGCCTCGATCAAAACAGCCATATTGGACAATTAGCAAATCTCTTTCTATCTCTTAGTTAGCGGCTTTTTGGGGGGTGGGGGGGGGGGAAGAGCGTGACGAGGAGGGCGTTACATTTCTTTCATTGGTCATTAGTGATTCAAAATCAATCAGTGTGCAAGTCTAAGTTATCATCCCGTTTGCCGTATTTTAAAAACGTCTTTTTCTTTCTATTCTAGTTGGGATGTACCAAGGTTTGGTCGCCAGTGCAATATATGCCAAGTTGATCGCGACATAGCTCTATGGTTCCAAAGATTTGGTTGTTGGGTTTCATTCGAGGACTATTATTATGTCGTACTACTATTTTGTAGATGCATCCTTGCGCAGGGCGAGCCTAAATGAGGATTCACCCTCGGAGGCTTACATATCAAATGACTGCAGCGTAGATGGTCCTGAAGGTCGTCGCATTCCATTTATGAAGGCTGGGGATCACCCCGACCGGTGTGGAATTTGAAAGACCAGACTACGTCCAAAGCTGGGGGAGCTTTACGGGATGTTGTGCTCATGTGGCCCTGGAGTAGAATCCATTGGCGTAGTAGTGGCTGAGTTGTTTCTTCGAATTTCAGTCAAGGACTTCCGAATGCAGTATAATTCGGCTGCTGTACCACTCCGCCACCTCTGTTCTTAGTTATAGATCCTTGAAGGTAAACGGGCTATAGGGATCAGCTTTTGGTTAGGTTCTAGTTCGACGGTTGAACGGCTTGTGGAAATGTTGGTTGATTTGCGCTTTTTCTCAAATCTAAAACTTGATAGATCATACTGCAATTTTTCCCAATGAAATAAGAATCCTGATCGCAAGGCATATATATCCATTCGGTAACCTGGGCCGGCTTAAGGTTTTAGGAATAGGAAATTTTATTTTCAAGTAAGCACCACCTCCTTTCTTCGTGAGTAACCATGATCTTACGTCATTTCCTTGCTTTTAATTGAGCATGATAATCATCGTTCATAGAATTAATCTCCGAATACGTTGACATCTCAGTCGGTCTAGTCGTACGCCCTGGTTGTGAGCGCTGGACTCTCTTAATAAAGGAGCGCAGCCCCGTCAAAGTCGGCTTGGGAACTGCAGGAAGTCGGTCCTCGCCGACCGGAACCACTCGGGGGTCATTGTCGCTCCCAGCAGTCCGCCCGCTACGGTTCCGAGTCCTGAAGTAGCTCAGGAAGGCTATGTACGAGGAGCGGAGCTTGACACGCTTGAAGAGTATGAAGACGACGGGCATGCAGCTGCAGATTATGCCGACGTTTAGTTCCAGGATACTGCGTAGGTTAGTTGGTTGCTAGGATACTGAAAGCCGTATAGAAGATATCGTACCCTAGGGTGTAAGGTGGACACGCTTTCCAAGTGAAATCGGCGGAGACGCGTTGTTTGAATCTGTACACTGCTCCAATGATAGAGCATACGCATGCCCTCCGAGTACTTAGTTTGATGAAATTGCTAGAGAGATCGGACACTTACATAAACCCAGTGAAAAACAGCGCACTCACGCCAATCTTCCTCAGGAGAGCAAGGCGTAGAGCGAAAACCAGATGCATAGGAATGGACAGAACGTATAAGTCGCTGACAGCACTGAAAACACCTTGAGCAACGGAAAGATCGAGTTCAGGTTGCGAGCAGCGAGCCAGAGCCGTCGGTGACAGCCAACCTCCCACTTCCCCACGGCGTGGTACGCACTGTACTGCATTCACCACAATACAGCACAAATAGAACACCGCGATTGTGACAAGGCCAAGCCAGATCATGATGTTTGCTCGCCGACTAGGGCGAAAGATGCGGAGGTAGAGTACCAGCAGCGTCGATTTAACCCAGATTGCGCTGACGGCATACATGCAAATGCCCGTAAAGGAACGCTGTGTGTATAAGCAGCGGGCCGGAAAACGTGTGGAACTGCAGTATACCTTTGAGAAGGTCTCGGTGATCTTTATGAGCGGGACGTCCCATTGATGCAGTCCAAGTGGGTGTCCCAGCACTGAAGATGTAAGTTAGGAATTGGTCGAATCTTCGGTAGAACATGTTACATACTGGACAGTACTATTCCACAGAAGGCACAAACACTAATCTAGACGCTTGAGTCAGGACTGCAGTAGTTTGACCGTCGCCTGGGTATACCAACCGCTGAGACTATACAAAGATCTAGAGATATTAGCCACTGCCTTAAGCTTCAAGGTGCAAGCAACTTACAATCATCCGCACCAAGGGCACGTGTTACTCGTAAACGTGTGTAAATGCGCAGTGCGAGCACAAATACCATTATTGGCATTGACACATATATAGCAATCCGTGGCTGATTGGC
The DNA here is from genome assembly GCA_010093945.1 of Delitschia confertaspora ATCC 74209. NCBI lineage: Eukaryota > Fungi > Ascomycota > Dothideomycetes > Pleosporales > Delitschiaceae > Delitschia > Delitschia confertaspora. The sequence goes on along the minus strand of ML994287.1, from coordinate 8,593 downwards.
CTGCGAAGGTGGATTCACGAAGTTTGGTACAATACCGTTGGGTGGCTGTAGCGCAGGCATCTGCGCCAGTACAGCTGGGTCCATTTTTGAAGAATCCATGACGCTTGATCTATCTGGAGGTTCCCTGGAACAAGGAATTGTTAGTTGTGAGGAAAATGAATGTGGCAAAGGCTGCGGGAGCAGGTTAAGGCCACGCTGAAGGACAATTGGTGCCCACATATATGCAAAAGAAAGGACGGATGAGTGCGGCATGGTCGCCATGTGACATACATAAGGGTACAATACTACCCAGGTTGATATCATACGAAACTCCCGGAAAGTTAAGGCTGCAAGCGCGGAGGCAGAGAACAGTGCGGTCCTTCAGACGTACGCTTGGGGCGATGGTCCAGAGTAAATGATATCAAACCAATTCAAATTAATCAAGCCATTCAGACGCATGTCAGACGCATGTAAGACTAACTTGGGGGTTTAACCAGAAAATATTAATAGTGGAAGTTCGGTACACATTGTACATCAAGAAGTGACCGGTCAAATACAAGGATTACTGTGGCAAAGAATGCTGACTCCGGAGAGGGTGTTAGTCGGTCGCCGTCCTATACGCGGTGATTCCTATACTGCAGGCCACCTTACATATTATGGCAGTGAAAAGATGAGTGACTAGTGCATCGGAGATCAGAATCGTGAAACGTGTCACGTATAAGTGTGGGGTCCAAAACTAGGATTTTGGCAACCAAGTCAGTCCATTGGAGTATTTGTAATTTTTTTGGTAGTGACGACTCTGGAGTTTCATTGTCACAGAATGCCGCCAAATACGCATCCCCGATGATACTGCCTAGATACCTTACTCTCTAGTTATAGTGGAGTCCAAAATTAAGCAAACACTTCATGTAACTAAAAGTTGCTCATATGGTTATTATTAATATTCTCAGGGGTTGTAGTGCGGCTTAATCTTCCAATCTTTAGTTGCGAAGAACTTACTCGTATTCATATAGCTGGATTAGGTTCCTACTCAGGACCTATTTCATTCTTCACTTTGATTTTGACAATAACGTCTTCTCCACCAATTGGACCCATAACACCCCCCGACGGGATGGTGAGATCCATATTCGGAAACTTAGCATGTCCTCCACTCTCATTTCCCACCAAAGTGAGATCAAATCGATGAAGAACCAGTGCCACAAACATATACACTTCCCGTCGAGCCAGGAAACGACCGGGACATTGAGTAGCAGCGCCACCGAAAGGCCGGTAACTGGTGCTACGCACCAAGTGTTTGTTGTTGACAAATCGTCTGGGGTCGAACTCGGAAGCGTTATCTCCAAATACGGTAGGGTCGAAGTGCATCAGCTTGTATGGCATCAAGATTTTCCGCCCTGGTAGGAGTGTTTTGCCGCCAATCGTCGTTTCTCGGACCACGAGACGCGTGCCGATAGGGTCGTTGGCAATACGCAGAATTTCTTCATAGAAAGAGGCCAAGAACGGGCAGTTTTCCAATAGATATAGCATGCTAAGACTTCCGTCTGGTTGGAAGGCCGGAGCGATCTCCTGTTCAATGGAAGTGAGAAGGGCTGGGTCGTGGAGGAGGTATGCGAGGCACCAAAAACAGAGCTTGTAGGCGTTGGTGTTGATTCTGACAGAAATTAGTTTTTTCGTCCAACTTCTGTGGAGAACCATTTTTTTTTCTAGATTAGCACAATACTCACAATCGGTACAGGACGAAGAGCATCGGAGCTGCTTGAGACGATTCTTCAACACCGAGGTCCATTATCCCTTGCTCAATTGCTTTGACGATCCATGACGCATCCTGCCTCTGCTCCTGGGGCAGCGCCAAATACTGGGCGAATGCCGCTTCACCTTTCGCCTTTGCCTTATACATATCCGGCGCTGCGAAGCGTGGATATTTGTAACTCAGTTTCCAGCTTTCATTGTCGAACAAAAAGAAGTCGGCTAGCAAGTCTGGAGCCACTCTGTATATGGCGTCCCCGAAGAATGCCCTTGTAGCGGAGTCTACAAGAACCTGTCCGCACCATTTCCATAACGACACCGTCTTTCCATTTTTATTGGAGGAAGCCAATACCATGGGCCCGGAGACTTGGCTCCATTGCAAAGACTTGTCAATATTCCCAAGAAATGTTGACTGGAGAACCTCGAGTTTTTCACCTGGGTGCATCTGCAACTTGAAATCGGCGTGGCAGAGGTCCATCCAGTGTTTTTGACCAAACTTTCGGTCAAACATCTTGTCCAAGGTATGGCGAGTCAACCCAAAGTCTGCCATAATATCTCGTATAATTGGATCAAAATCGAGCGAAGTGGTGTCCTTATAGACGGCAAGGACATCCTCTGGGGAGGTGATAACGTAGAGCTCTTCCCCCATTACGGTCAAAGCAAATGGCTCACGACTAGGGTGGAAGTATTGTCTTGAATAGAGTTAGTCATATTGGCCATGCTTCATCTTGCAACCATGCAACTTACCTTCCATAAGAGAGAACGCCGCTCGCATTCATCAGCATTCCCCTAACATGGCCCACAACTATAACATCCAGCGTAAGCAAAAACGAAAAAAGGAAATCTTCTTCAAGGTGTGTTTTCTTACCTGGAGCCCAATAAGGGAGCTGCTTAGGAGCTTTCGGATATAGTGAAGGGGACAAGACGAATTTCCATAGCCACCAGGTACCCCAAACGACGCCCGATGTTAGCAGCGCGGAAAGGATACTGCGTAACTGTTTGTGAGAAATGAACTCGGCGATGGTGCTGAGAATCATGATGACAAGCAATCCCAGGCGCAGCAGTTGTGAGTTTTCCGTGTAGGATGTTGAATTGCAATGATAGTCAATGAATTTTTGAACGGAGAAGTGATTGGGAAGAGAGTCACTCTGTAAACTGTGCCGCAGGGAATGTCCGCCTCCTCTGCACCAGAGGAAATTGGGAGAGCCGCCACCCGACACAGTGGATAGACCGGAAGTGAACAGTGATCTTCGAACCCAGCTCTGGCGATCTTTTTGTCTATCGCTTTATGTAGTGCATGGGGGCGGAGCCCAATATATATTGCTGACGAGAGCGTGGAGAGTACAGTTGTAGTGTACAGTGAAAGGGGATTTGATGAGTGGGAGAGCGGGGGGGGGGGGGGGGGGGGGGGGGGGGGGGGGGGGGGGGGGGGGGGGGGGGGGGGGGGGGGGGGGGGGGGGGGGGGGGGGGGGGGGGGGGGGGGGGGTACAATGCTTACCCGTAAGCGAGCACAGTACTGATAGGACGCAATTTGATGCAATATGTTCTGAAACAAGTTTCCCGATATTTGGTTCGTGGAAGGGTAAGAAAAGAGAAAAGAGAACAAAAAAGAGAACAAAAAGGAAAACAAATGAGAAGGAATTTAGGATGCATCTGATGATTTAACTGCATTCGACATCACATTAAGCTCTTGCACTAGAGTCGTAGTATATACACTGAAACGGTAGTACGTGTACTAAAGTGGTAGTGCGTACGTTATAGGACTCGTCTAACCTTGTTGAGGTATTATTACGCCTTAGGCCGACGTCTTTAAAGTGTAAACTTTCATCTATACGGAGAAAAGCTCCGCTTATTGTATAAGGCAGAATCTCCAGGCTCCCCACATTTCATCGAGGTAGCTCACCAATCAATCCATATCATTTACAGTACCTTGCAGATGCAGTGTGGTCTCAGCTACTCTAGGTAGTGCAGGATGGCTGACAAGGCAACATTCAGGCATTTCTCTGCGCACGGCAAACCCCACTTCATCTGAGTTCTGTGCAGTAGCTGCTGCACTATAACAGGATTCGTTGATCCGCGTACCGGCCAGGGGGCTTACGGCGCGGGCATTTAGCTAGCACGGACAATGCGGAACTTCTGATTTGAATAGGGTTTACACAAAGGAGCTGGCAGTGATGTTACAAAAACGGTCTTAATGTGTACCTTAGTTCTCTGGTCCCTTACGATTCGCAGCCCAAACTGTATCACTTCGCAGCACTTCCATGGCTGCATTCTTCTTATACCGCCAATTCACAGACATTTTCTACATGCATATTCTCAAGGTATCCCAACGCTCCTCACCCCGTCAAGTTTATTTGTCCGGCTTCAATGATAAATTGGATTTTCTTCAATATTTGGGATTAGCAAGTTGAAAAGAAAGTGGTTGGGACAACTGACTCGGAATAGAGAGAGAGAGCAGTTGCATAGCTAGGCCGAACGCCTTGAACCATGCTTTGAATTGGCTCACAATTTCGCTGAGGACTATGAAAATAATAATGCTAAATAAAGAAAGGAGCACGGCTTGTATGCCGGTAGTGTTGATAACGGCTTGATAAGAGGTGTTAATTGCAGAAACCATATTTGGCATGACCGGTGTGCTGAGCGTGGAGTTCAACTTTCGGATGTTCCCTCTCCAGTGAGGGATCATTATATATGTATTTTCCTCCAGTTCCGAAGCACCGTGGAGCCTGAAACTTTTGATTCGTAATTTCTCGACCCCATAATGCTGATATGCATGACTCCATATATGCCGCTTCCTTCTCTCCACATAAGTCCCCGAGTGCTGATCTCCTTAATGCTCACTCGGGCATCTAAAAATTTGGTGTGACATAAGCATAGACTGAGGCGCGGTAGGGGACACACAGCCCTCTGTCGAAGCTAAAAGGGGCGAGTAAGAGGGATAATGTGTTTCAGTGGTAAGGCGCCGGCTATGGCGTCTGAAGGACCCCAATGGCTTTACATTTAAATTCAGGCGTTGGGCAGTTTCAGTCTTCTAACAAACATTCCTGAACATCTGTTTCTCTCCAAGTTCCTTGGAACTATATTCTGCTTACAAGATATCTGTACACCTTCTTTTCCTACCTAATTGCCATTGGAGACTCATGACAGTATGAGTTTTTTTCATAGCTTAGCAAACATCTCATATGATGGAGGAGACAAGGTACCCATCACTGATACCGTGTTCCTGCTTGGTCCTGGCAATGTGAGTTTACGTGAATTTCACAGTGTCCACTCGCTGATTAAAGGGTAAATGGTTAGCAATCAAGCGTACGGTATCCCGAAGAAGTGCGTGACACTACTATTGCTTCACTGTTTCCATACTACTTGACCATCCTCGCTTGTGGTCTAGCATTACTGCCCCTTACAACCTACACGGTCTCTTCTTTCCGTTTCCGGAATGAAGCACAAACGCGGCTCAAACCTCCTACTGTCCCTTTCTGGGTTCCTATATTGTCACATGGAATCTACCTGGTGTGGAATCCCGCCAAGTTCTTCGACACCATGGTGTAAGATCTGAGGTCTATTGCAGTAACCTAGCATTCTCTGACATTATGGTAGGAAGAGATACGGGCACTGTATCCCACTGGAATTCCGAGCGGGTTGGCTCAACTTCGTTGTTGTTTCCAACCCGGAGCATATCATCACTGTATTCAAGTCGTCCAAGTGGTTAAGCAGCAAGCCTGCCACTATATTCTCTTTGAAAAACCTCCTGGCGACTCCACCTGACGTTATCCCTTTTTATGAAGCTGACGACTCCGGGATGGCAGGGAATCCCCGCAAAGAAAGCAAAATGGAGCAAAAGAACCGCATCCACTATTGGCAAGCCATTACAGCCCAGAAGTTTCTTTCCGGTCAGCATCTTGTCCACCTTTCAAATCGATATCTAACCACGTTGCACCGCAACCTTGAGTCTCTCAGTATTGGGGAAGACTGGGTGGATATGCCTGACTTATACAATTTCTTGCAGAGGAACGTCACCCGAGCTGCTATAGAGTCCATTATGGGCTCCAAAATCCTCGAAATGAATCCCACCCTTGTAGAAGATTTCTGGAATTTTGACAATTGCGTCCCCAAATTCCTCCGGGGCCTTCCTCGTTGGCTCATCCCTTCTGCATATAAGAATCGGGATAATCTTCTGCGAAACATTAAGAAATGGCATGAATATGCGCACAAGCACTCCGATTGTACCAAGACAGGAATAGAAGATCCCGAGTGGGACCCTTATTTTGGGTTTAAACTGGTGAGGGCGCGACAAGACTATGCTCTCAAAATGGATTTTATGAGTGCAGATGCTCGCGCATCGGAAGACTTGGGCCTACTGTTTGCGTAGGTTCCCCTATTAAGTGTCTGTGTACGATCAATTTGCTAACCGTGCCAAAAGTTCGAACGCCAATGTGCTTCCGGCCGTATTCTGGTTGCTTTTCGAAGCTTTGAAAGACCCTGACCTTCACAATCGAATGCTGCAAGAGGTAACCACATGTGCCTCAATTCAAGGTGGAGGGTTCGATATCACCAAATTGTCTGAACAACCTTTGTTACAATCCAGCTATGCAGAGGTCCTTCGGATTCGCGTGGCCATTACCATGACCCGCGTCAATGAGTTTGAAGATTTCACTCTCGCTGGGTACAGAATCCCAAGACACAAACCAATCGTGATATTCAGCCGTACTTCGGCACTCAATGAGGAAGCATGGGTACAAGCGGGCAGAGAGATAACAAAACCGCTTGACGAATTTCACGCTGAGCGCTTCTTAATTCACCCAAAAACCCATGATAGGGAAAGGGAAAAGAAAAAAAAGGTCGGGATTTCTGACAATATCGCCCCTAAAACGAATTTAGACGACCGGCTTCAATTCTCTTTAGATGGGTTAGCGGGATGCTGGATTCCGTACGGTGGGGGCCAACGCATGTGTCCAGGGCGACACTTTGCGAAAAACGAGATCCTGGGTACTTTTGCCTTGCTCTGTACTAAGTATGACATCGAACTCCAGGACATGGATACTGGAAAGGTTCAGTCGGATTTTGGATGGTATCCTGTTGGCTCATTGCCTCCTGTGTGTAAAGTCCCTTTCCGAATTCGGATGAAGAGCGCATGTACAGCTTAGTCACCACAGCAGTCGACATAGGCCTGATATTCGACTTATAGAGTTGTGCTGTTTCTGCTAGGACGAATGAATGATGTGTCTCTTGCCCAGTTACATATAGTGTGACCAAACTCATATCCAAACGAATAACGAATACTTCCAGTAAGAACTCCGTTAAGCTCTTGCGGCATTGACTGGCAGTGACTGGCAGTGACTGTTAAACAAAATATCTCTCGGAAGCCGAAAGGTTAGAAGAAGCTTAAAAGGTCCGCCCCGTAAGCTGTGCTGCAAGCAACTACCGCACGGCAGTGAATGGGTCGAAGTACGCGCTGGTCATAGAGGGTAAACCTGAATGTTGAAGCAAAGATATACATGAAGAAAAGATATACATGAGTTTTACACGATAACAGAAAAAGGTACGGATCGGAATCGAGGAAAAGTGTCTCTACGAAGAAAGTTAAAAGTACGTCAATAGAAGGAGTATAAAAGCCGGAGAGCCGCAGAAATAAAACAAAAGAGGAGTGCATTCCGGGGGACAGCGAAGAGATATGAAGTGATCATGCCTTGACATTTTATTTGTTGTACGACTGTACTCGAGTGAGCGAACCCGTCCCTATGCCTATTATTTTATAAATAAATTGTCCGCCATGCAAATGCTCGGCACAGCAAAATGAACCTGGCTTTCAGATACAGCGGATATCACCCTCTTCTAATGATTTAATGACCATAAAACTGCAGTAAATCTTTGGGTCTTGTGAATTACACCACCATAAACCAAAGATAATGTAAAAAGGGAGCATTATCTCTAGAAGCGCGTTCGGTCCACTAATTAGTGCAAAGCATTTTTTCTGACGCCAGTTGCTCGAGGGCCCTGCCATTTCCTTACGCATTAACACCATCACTCGAACTAGCTTTCAGCGCCCCTTTGAACTGATTAACAGCTTCAATGATAGAAGCGGATGAGGAGCTCCTGTGATGTCGAATAAGATCTCGAATTAGTGCCAATTGAACCTTTCTCGCTCACGGGCATTGCTTGGTATTTCGGGTTCCCATGGGGTATCTCCTGGTGCTGGAGGCGTGGGCGTGCGAAACACCACGTCAACCTTTTATAATACAGCCTCTGGTTTACGTTGGACTAGCCCAGCAGTCAGGAGGCTTGCCTGAATATCATCTCTTGAGAATTCTTTCTCAAACTTCTTCTTGAACGATGGTAAGAATCTCTCGTTCTCTATATTCTTGGTGCTGTATCGTGCCAAGTCATTAATATCATCCCTATATGCTCGCTTCAACAGCGCGAAGCACGCTACATCAAGTGGCTGCAGGATATGCGATGAATGGGGAGTATAAACAGAATGAGGTGAAAACTGGGTAATGAAAATGCTGTATTGTTCTAGTGATCATGTTCTGTGTTGTCCTCAGGTCTAATGAACTGTTGAGTATATATTGTGTGCTGAGTCAGCAGCAAGTTGCTCCTACCATATGCCGTCTCGGCTTACAGGAAGGCATACAGAAAACGATAATTTGATGAAGGTTTTATTTGGCAGAACGGAAGTGCTCATAAATATTGTCTTAAGAATGAATTGATTGATTGAAATGTCCTCAAATGAGTGACAAATATATACATGAGATCATGTAATTACAGGATTGTACTTAGAAAAGAGTGGAAGCATATAGAAGTGCATGACATAATATATGACGTGTAATGTTGTTGTCACGTGGCTTGGCAGACTTGTTAGAAGATTCTA
>ML994286.1:0-22917 GCA_010093945.1 Delitschia confertaspora ATCC 74209 | reverse complement strand
CCTAGCGGTTGACCATCAGGACCTAGCTTTGAACAAAGTTGAATTACTGAGGAGCTATGTACATCACAGCGTGAACAGATAACATAAAGTTCTTGTAGCGCTAACCAGATCCGGGCTTGAGGTAATGACAAGAGGGTCAGCCCCTGAGGACTTCCTTGGGCTTTAGCCCGTCACATTTCAATGCTTATTCTAGACATGAAGAAAGAGAAGAAAAGGGAAACAGAAACTTAAAATAGTAGGTAGGGGAGAGGATCGAGCGGAAAGAAGTAAGAGAGAGCAGAACTTTGAAGGGTGGGAACAAGAAAACTGCGTTTTCTTATTAACAAACAGATAGGTATATTTTCTGGCTACGGAGCAAACCAAAGAAGAAAAGATAGAACTTACAGTAGGTCTATATTATACTCCCACTGGAAGGAGTACGAGCAGTGACGGCCTGGGTAATACAGCAAGGAATCCTGGAACAGCCGGACGATGGACTGGAACCGCTCACGGCCTTGGAATAGATGGGACTTGGTATGCACAAGCAGGTTCTGTTAACTGCAGTGGTAACAGATGTCGTCAAAACTGAGAAAGAGAATGGTCTAGGCAGGGCACCAAGGAGTAAACATGGATTTTCCCTTACAAGGGGTTTCCGAAATAGATAGTGGAGTCTGCGTGGACCTTCTTGGAACCGTATCGGACATAAAACAAGAAAAAAAAATATAATAATAAATACTTTACTCCCACCTCATAAACGCATTGCTCATAAGCTCTAGTAGTATACTTCTAGTAAAGATCTTCCTTAGGTACTGTGGTAACAAAAAAGAAGTGCTCTGTAGGTGAACCGCTCTATACCTCTCTTTTAGTCCTCTGTCAAGCGCAGCGCAGTTTATTTACCCCGTAATGGCAAAATAAGCAAAAAAGAAATGCTCCCTGCCAGATTCGAACTGGCGACCTTCGGATGGCTAACTGTTTAAGCTAGTCATAGCGAGACTATGAGACCGACGTGATAACCGACTACACCAAGGAAGCTATTGCTTGATGAAAAAATAATGTCTTATTTTAATTATAATGTGTGTAAATATTGGTGATGGGAAAATTTAAAGCGGTTAATATTTGGAGGTGGTTCTTGGTGCAGTTGGTGGGGAATAATACAAGCTAGTGATGTGGGGGCACTCTGGTTTAATAAGAGGGGCAGGCATGGGAAGACATGAAGGCCGGGGGGGGAACCTAAACACGTGTGAAAACTCCTCATGATTAAAACTATGTGTGTGGCATTTTTGAAGTGTGAAATCGTAGATAAAATATTAATAATGCGGTATATAACTAGAGAAGCAAATGAAAAGAAGACTAAAAGCCACAAACATCAACGCATATGGATGACAGCAAATATAAAGAAAAAAATAGACCTCACACAATGCAAGATATCCTCTCCTATCTAACAGATGGTCCAAACATATAAACGATGCAACGTCTCGTCATAATCAATAGTAGATGAGCCCCAGTAGAACTGAAAAACAAACAGAAAATATATTAAAAGCGAAAACAATTTCAGATAGATAACAGCGCAAAAGAAGTAAAATGGAAACCGAAAATGGCATAAAACGACCACCCTATAACCAACCATAACGACGAATATAACGCTTCAAAGCCAGGTAGAAACCAAGATTACAAGCCATTATATAGATGCAGAGAAATGACAAAGAAGGTCAAAGGAAAGGACGACGAAAATGTCGGTAACCAGCTCCACCAAGGAAGGCGGCATAAACGCTACGACAGCCAGTTCCACCAAGGACACGCCATTAACATCAACCTCTTCCCACCTTCTCACCCTTTTGAGAACTTCGAACTTCTCACCGTAGTAACCGTCTCACTCCTCCCCAAACTACTCGGACTTGTCGTGCCCGTTCCCTTCTCCCAAACTTCACTCCTCGCCTTGTGCTGCTGAATGTGTAGCAGCGTCTTCTTCAGCGCCGCATATAGGTGCTGGTTATCAGACATGTCGAGGTCAACCCAGAAGGAGTAGATGCTCATGTTATGGCGTATAACATCCTTGAACCGCGAGAGTATGTATTTCCGCGCAGAAGTGGTAGGGTCATGTAAATCTTCCCTGTAGTCCGGAAAGAACGCTGAGAGCGGCGAATGCGCCAATTTCTCCTTAAATCTTGAAAAGTTGTTGAATAAAAGGACAACAGAGGAGCCCTCAAACACCTTCGCATTAACCGCACTCTGAAACAACACCAGCACCTGCTCGAGCTGGCTCTCCTTCACCGACCCATCGAGCGGTAAGTCATAGGTACTCACATCTACTGTGTAGAGGAGGGTTGAGCAGCCGTCGATTTGGTGGAGCCAGTGCTTCCAGAAGTGAGTGGGGATGAAGCCGCAAAGGCTGAAGAGGTGGATGGAGAGTGGGTCCCAGGAAAAGCGGAGTTCTTTGATGCCATTCGAGGGGATGGAGAGGCGGATTATATCGGCAGAGGTGGGGATATAGTCAGAGGATGATATTCGTGAGAGTTCGGCGGCGAAGCTGGGGTTGTTAATGAGGACTGTAGTGAGGATATAGCAGGTATTGGGGACTGTTGGAGTGTGTACTTACTATGGCGCGTACGGTGGGAAGTCGATCTCAAAGTTTTTGAGATATATGGTCGAGAATTGTTTGCTGTTCCAGATATTTTCGACTGCTTGAACGGCTTGCGGGGAGATACTGTCTTGATTGATGGTATCCACTTCTTGCAGTAACACGGCAAAGTCCCGGTTCAGCTCTTCACTCAACGCGACCCCTGTATCCTTAAGCAAGCTGATAATAGCGTGCATCAGCACTCGAACAACAGATCTGATTGCCATACGGTGCTTCACATGTTCTTCCTGAGAGTAGCCTTCTCCAAAAAGGACCTGCATTTGTCGCATGATAAGGTCTTTACCGCCCGAAGTGTCCCCTAGGAGGACGACCTTGGTCTCTCTTCTGGAAGAGGTAGCATCTTCTTCAATTTGACGGTCGATTGCTTCTGACCGCATGGCCGCAGCTGCATCTAGGTAAACTTGCTGAGTAGGTGGCTCATGGGCTACTCCTTTCAACTTGGCATAGAAAAGCACACGGCACCATTGGATCATCTTTGATAATTGCGTTAAAAAGTCGATAGTCCGACTGCGCCGTGGATTACCTTTCAGTAGCGTCGCAAGTGACGAGGCATCTTCTTTTCTGATTTGTCTGCTCTTGTGAAGTAATATCTTGCGCTGGGCAGTATGATGGCTGTAGATAGATAATTAGTTATCGTCTGAAATTGCTTTACATATAAGTCTTACCATTTACACGCTGCTAGAAGTAAATTCACAGCATCTGCTTGTCGTCTTGCAACATCTCTTAGTTGATTCATACACCTTCTACTAACCACAAATCTAAGCTTAATCGCCCAATCCACATGATCGTGATCGGGTCGTCTTAATTGCACAGCTAAAGCGTCCAGATTTCTCACAAGCATGCCACAAGAAGTCATCAAAACATCGAGATCCTGAAGTAGCTGAGGATGCAGATCTGAAATTGAATAATTCATCCAGTCTTGCATTTCCGATAAATTGGATTTGAGAGCAGTGAGCTGGGCAATGAGGTTGATGAACGTGCCGTGGCCATCGTTCCAGCGGTCATGAAGTTGGCGGAGCGAGTTGATTGATTGTCGAAGTCTGTCGACGTTGGTGGCTACGGCCTTGGTGAGGGCGATGACGCGCTTGTCGTCTGCCATGGTGAACGGTAGTCACTCTCTTGGAGTTTTGTCGTATCTGATCAGAAGACGGATGGTGATGAACGAAGCGCGATATCAATAGGAAGTATCAATTTGCAATGGGCGAAGCTGTGCACGTGAGGGTCAGCGCCTGGCGCCCAGCAACGCAATAAAGTAAACGACATGGGTTCTCTACTCGAACACCGATTGGGACTGTCTCGAATAATCGCCACGATGTTTGAGTAAGCCAGTGGGTGTGATGATTGGATGATTCCGGAAAATGCTGTAGAGAATGAGAGTTTAAGAGAATTGGAACTGAAATAGTAGAAAAACTGTGGTGAAAGATGGTAAACGTTTCATCGAGAGTTTGGACAGACCTTTAGACGCAACAAGTCTGTGCGCACGCGTCCTGCCGCTGGCCCACCCCCAGACTTTAGGGTAAAGATCAATCAGATCGGTTGAACTGCAGAAAACAAAGGCTGGAGCTAATCTCCAGCTTCACGATGGCCAATTAATGCCGGGCCTTTTCGTTTACAGCTATATACCGAGTACGATATCAAGCGACACAAAATTTTTCTCTATACTTGTCATCCTTCGGCTTTTAGAGGCTCTTATTTTTAAAATCAATATTCGGCTGATCTTCGGATCTACCAGTAGATATCTGTTTGGACCCTCTGTCATCATCATCGAGGATTTTCAAATATATTTCCATCTCAATCGTTTGCCAACTAACCAGCCATTTCTCTTTCCTGCTCACCCATTCGACTGCTTGCCAAACAAGCAGTAGATCTACAGTGCTTCCCGAGGCTCCTCTTCCTTCGCTGAAGAGCTTGCGGGTCCCGGGTACACCTTTCTTTCCTCTTAATTCCACGATTCAACTAAAATCTCTCTACAGTCGTTGTCTGACTCAACCCTGTCCCAAAATGCTCAATACACTACCTAACGAACTCTTGTCAGAAATCTGTGGGTTTCTCGATACTTCCCAATCACTTCGGTCCCTCTCCCTGACGTGCCGCAAGCTTCACGACTACACAAAACTAGATGGCTGGAAGGCGTTTCTCCGCGGTCGCTTTGTTTCCACCATCCCGCTCCCACTTGACCAGGAATATGGGCTGAGGCCTTCCGACGCCCGTAATATTGTCCATGGCCTCACCACCCTATATCGGAACTGGGATCGCAAGGCTTTCTTAGCCCGGTATATCGATCCGTCGGAGAACAATGTCAACTTAAGGACATGGCAAAAAGAACGATGGTGGAGGCCGCGAGGACAAACCATGGGCTACCAACCCGTCATCGACAGTTATGACGAATGGATGGGTGGTGAGTGGGCTTCGAGAAGGGAGGTGCTTACGTGGGGGGCCGGCAATCACATTGTGATGAGGGTAAAAGGAACAACTCCTACGACTAGGACTGTTTGGAAGGATTTGGATGAGAAAGAAAGGGGAGATTATGTTGACAACTTCAACCATCTATCATCATGGTATACCTGGGAGATACCTGATAGCGTGGCGGGTGCGGACGACATAACCGCCTTGAAAATCCTTCGACCAGATCACAGAGGTGTGGATGGAGATGAACAAGAGAATATAGTCTTCGGCACTGCCTCGGGGCATCTTTCAACGTTACATGTTGACATGGCAAAACGGGAGTTGAGAAGACAAGCATTCGACACGAAGAATCGCTTTGTTGGAACTATAAGCGTCTCACCTGCCAAGAAGCCCTTCATTGCAGCTTCCCTAGATGGTTCAGCACTGGCACTATATCCTGTCACCAACTCCGAGACCCAGGAAAACGTGCTGGAAGCTTCAAGCGAAGTCGACATAGGCACAGATGGACAGATATGTTCCTCCAGCTTTATAAGGAAAGAGAGGGTTGCAATTGGACTTCGACGGTCCGTTGAACCGATTCAGGTGTACGAAATTACACCGACTGGACTCACTTCCCACCCTATTCGGAAATTCCACGTCAATTCTCTTGACTGGGCGGGCAGAGGACTTGAAACTGTGCAAATGGCTTCTGGCCAAGCTCTTCCTGGCTCTGTCTATGCGATAATACCTCTGCCAAACGATGCTACTGGAAGTAGCTCGAACGGTCAGGTCTTCCTAAGCGGAGGCTATGATGGAGTGGTGAGACTGCACGACATGCGGTCAAGCAATGACTTTGAAATAACATTTGCGGACCCCACTAATGATTCAGCCATATTCGCGCTACAAGCCCAAGGTCAGGAACGGTTGATCGCAGGAACTGCTCAACATTGCATGCTCCGTGTTTATGATATCCGTCTCAGTGGTAGTTGTGCCTACCATTCCTCTTTTCTCAAGCGCCCGTCTCCTCGGTCGAATTCCTATTCTGCTCCACCAACGGTAGCGGCAAAGCCCTCCATTCATCAGCTGCGTACGGGTTGGAATACCTATCTAACCCCCACTTCTCTGGGCCGGTCGCAAGCCTACACTTCTCCTGTCTACTCCCTTTCTCTTCCTTCTCCAACATCACCTTTCCTCTATGCTGGTGTGGAGCAGCGGGTTGTCGAACTGACTTTCACATCGATACTAGATAAACATTCCGATCCCATATTCGCACCCACATTGACCTACTCCGCGGGAACTGAGGAGACAGACGTCAAGCAAACTTGGGATCGTCTAGGCGATGTAGAGAATCTAGGAATGTATGAATGGGACGGTGATGCAGAGTCGGTAAGGATGAAGTTGATGAAGCAAAGGAGCGTGGCTGAGACAGCAGAGTGTGCAAGAGGCAAAGAGAGTGCTGAGGTTTTGGATGAGCGGTGGCTGGATCCGGCGCAGGAAGGAGATAGATGGAGGAGGGGAGAGCAACCAGTGGATCAAGGAAGACAAGAACAGAATCACCGGAGAGGCGGACGTAGGAGGCCGAGAGGAAGAGGGAGGGGAAGAGGGTTTGTATAGTGAGCTTTGCTTTCTTTTTCCTACTTGGCCTTCGAATCGGGGCTGAGATTTCAGTGTTGCCTAGAAAAAGATAAATTATCTAAGAGCACTGCCCAGCCGGTAGAACTCAATAAGTCTTGAAAAATTTGTAAAGGTTGTAATCTGTATCGAGACTCAATAGACATCCCTCAGTCAGGGACAATTATCACCACAAAATTTCATAGTACACTAATCCGAATCCGAAGTGAGTGAATTGCGACCCGAGCCATCGGGCCAATCAGAATGCAAGGATGCGAGAAAGGGATTTGGATCACCATAGTTCCCGCAAAATCGGATGCAGTTTGAAGTCAGGGATCCCCGAAACCGCACGGTCTGACGTCCGGTCGCGGGGCTATTTATGCTTATCGTGGAGGGGTAATTCTCACATCTCTTTTTCGACTTTCTCTACCACTCTTCACTGTTATCAGTTTTTGGATATTTGGACCCCGTTTGAGTGAAAAAGGTAATCTGCCTCTGAAGCCTCTCTCTGTCAAACAATTGTTCATCGCGGGACAGTGCGCTGTACAACAAACTACACCCCACCTTCCCAAACACCTCAGCTCAAGATGGCTCCTTCTCATACAGGTGAGCGCAATTCCGCACTGCTCTTTCCTCTCTCGTCGTCATACAACATGTTCAAAATATGCACACTCCCCTTCAGTCGATCGTCAAAGCAATCAAGTCGCTGAATCGACATCCTTCTCGTCCTACTCTTCAACACCTTAGCCCAACTCAGCGTACCAGAGCCAGGATACCAGAGCCAGGATGGCAGAACACGAGCATCAACATCGTAACCTACTCTCTCCCGATCAACCCCTCATCTTCCCTCGCTATATTCTCTCAGACACTCCTCCGTCTCATCACACATCCAAACTAACCTCCCCCCCTTCCTAGACCCTCTCCACCGCGTCCTCTCCGGCAACCAAAAATTCGCCCAGTCCACCGACCCCTCTGTCTTCACCGTCCTTGCGGCCGGCCAATCCCCCGAAATCCTCTGGATCGGCTGCGCTGACAGCCGCGTCCCGGAAACTACCATCTGTTCCTGCTCGCCTGGCGACATCTTCGTGCACCGCAACATCGCCAACTGCGTGAATCCTGGAGATCTGAGTGTGGCAGCGGTGGTCGAGTATGCGGTTGTGCATTTGAAGGTCAAGAAGATTGTGGTTTGTGGACATACGGGGTGTGGGGGGGCGGCGGCAGCCCTGGGCGATGGGGATTTGGGGGGTGTGTTGAATGAGTGGTTGGGGCCACTTAGGGAGTTGAGGAGGAAGAGTGGGGCTGTTTTGGAGAGGGTGGAGGAGAAGGAAAAGGGGACGGTGCTGGCGGAGTTGAATGTTAAGAGGGGGGTTGACGCACTGAGGGCGATGGATAATGTGAAGAAGGCAGAGAAGGAGAGGGGTTTGGAGGTTCATGGGGTTATGTTTGATTTGGCGAGTGGATGTTTGAAGTTGGTGGATGAGGTTAAGGGCGGGAATGGGCTTTGGACTCCGGTGAATTAGAGGCGGTGTATAAGAAGACGGTGGGTTGTGGGATAGGGATACTGGATTACGCCTTGTAAGCGTTTGAGAAACAGGGCGCTGGCGGTGTCAGGAGGGCGGGAATGGTTCACTCAAAGTCAGCGAGGATGGATGAAAGGATTATTAGATAACGATTGTACGCCTCATTTCGGTTTCTCTATCTGCGCATCTGCGGTGCCTTCTGTTGCCGCCTTTGCCCTCTCTCCCTACGCCCTCCCCTGCGTCCTCATCTTCCCATGCTTTTCCTGCATTTACAAACATTTAGACCTCACTCAACAAACAGTTGGTACCTAGGAAAATTCTGGATCTTAAAGTTGGAAATACGGGGTGACCCATTAGAAAAACCAGAATGTCGGGGATGATTCGATGAATGTGCGGTATTCGTTTCTCCCAGCGTGTCCTATCTACCCCCATTCCCACCTTTGCCCTTCGCACATGTTCACCGCCCCTTCCTTATCGCCTCCTTCATCACCCCTTCATCACCCCTTCACCACCCCCTTCATCACCCTCTTCATCACATGTCCCTCATCCCCCATTAACTCCCCTCTCCGCCTCACATCTCAGGTATATAAACCTCCCTCCTCCCCTTTCCCTCCTTCTTTCTCCTCCTGGACTCTTCCCACTTCAAAATAGTGCACTTAACAATCGACCAGGGTGTCCTTCATGGTGCGGAAGATGGTGATTTTAAGGGTATGGGGGGTGGGAGTTTGGGGTTTGGGGTATTGAGGAGGGGCTTTCCAAGACACAATACTGGCTGGTGCTCTCCAAGCGAAGCCTGGACTTTGCATGTTAAGATCGATATACTCAGCGACTCATGGCTAGAACTGAGCTTGGAAAACTGTCAGGCATTGGAGAATCAGGAGTTGGTTTCGAAGACCAAAAAATCGGCTTCGCTCATTCTGTGAGATCCTGGTCTTTGCAGATTAAAAAACTACATCATGGAGCTCACATGGTGGGAACTAGACTTGGAAAAAAGTTGCATCATATCGAGAATCAAGAGTCGGGCTCGAAAACTAAAAACTGGCTTCGACTTATCCTATGGGCTTCTAGCCTTTGCGCATTGAAAAATACTAATAGAATTAGCATGGTGGGAACCGGACTTCGAAAATAAATTAGGTGTTCGAAACCAGCGGCTGGTTTTCAAAGTTTAAATACGAAAATCTTATATATTGGCAGGTGTATGGGGAGCTGGGGTTTTGCGGGCTATAACAACAACACCGCGAACGAATGGGAACTGGACTTCGGTTTACTTAAAGTGAAATGTTGTTGAATGCCGCTTCATGCGAAGCTGGGTTGTTGGCGGGTTAAAAATGTTCAACCTGCGTCTGATGGGAAACTCGGATCTGATTTTTCGGAAAAATAAAGGGGTTTCAGGGGGATATTGAGCTATGATTTGAAGATTCAAAATCCGACTATATGTTCTTGCGGTAATATGGGGCTCAGCAGATTGGCAGATTAAAATCACTCTCAATCTACAATAATGAAATGCCGTATCGGAAAGAGATATTAAGTTAACCGGACAAGGGCCTACACCTCAGTAAACCCAAAACCCATCCCACTGTTGGTGTATGGGGTTCACCTTCGGGGAAAGCTGGGCTAAAGGGAGATGGCAGATTTTGCGAGAGAAGGAGCTATGCTTCGGAAAACCAAAAGGAATTTGGAAGTCCTTTATGGGGGTTTGGGAGAATCTGAAAACGCTTGACCACTAGCACTATGGGCCCTCCTGAGATTGAAAGCCAAAAATCATCGGCTACTAGGAGCGTGGGGAGCTTCGGGGTCTGGAACATAGTGTCTTCAGTCAAGGGCATGGGCATCCGGGTATAGTTGATTGGAAGAACTTCGAGGTTAATAGTTAAGTAGCGTCTATGCGGAGGGGGGACTTTGCGTCTCCAAAACAGTGGGTTCAACGACCCATGGTAGGAAGTTGAACTTTGGAAAAGAAGAGTAAGAGAGTAAGGAGAAACAGCCCTACGCTTCAAGAACAAAATGTGGACCAGGTCATCCCACCAGAAATACCGCTCTGGGTATCAAACAGCATAGACTCCGGTGGCATGGAAATCCTGGGAGTGAAACACTAAATAAAGCGTTCTGCGCCATCATCACCTACCGAGATTTTGGACCTTTTTGGTAAAAAGGAATTGTGGTTCGGCTCCATGAGAATCTGGGGTCTAAGATTTCAAGCATGTTCAAAGCATACAATTAAGCACTGTTTGGCGCTCTGAGAGTAGGAGATCAGAGAAGGTACCGCTCGCCAATACGACAAACTTTGGCGAAAGACAGATATCAGCAGCGCCCCAGAAAACTAAAAGAATACACCCACAGCATGGTTGTTACGCAGTTGGAACTTCGGCATCTTAACAATGCTGATTGGAAAGTCATGGGGTATCCGGGAAATTACAACATTAAATGCTCAATGGCATTATACCAAATAAACCGGCAACACCCTGAAATGGTGAGGATCCGATTGCTGGGATTTATAAGCTTTGACTATAAGACACTACTCAGCAAGCCCATAGGAAGTGGCGGCTTTGGCGGTTAAAACCCGATGGACGGCACTTCGATGGGAACAATGCATTCTGGACAGTGGATTTGGGGAGTTAAAAGTTGTATTAGGAACTGAGTATGAAGTGGGATTTTGGGAACTTTAAAAAGAATGAGGAATTTGAGCGATGGAGAGCCTGGGGTTGGGGCTTCATTAAGTATGGAGGGAGATTAAACATCCCTACGGCCTGTAGCAGGGGGTTTGGCACTTCGGTCAAAATCAGCCTAGAGAAAGCTTCATGGTGACATTCGGTCCTTAGAATCTTACACAATCATCTAGTATGGGTTCGGAATTTGGGACCCCCAGGAGACGAAAGATGAGGATGCGAACTCCGACTTAGCGAATGTCAGACGCGATAGGAAGAGGGAGTTAAGAATATGGGAAAGATCAAAATGGAGAGCCTATCTTTCATGGGAGTGTTCGCACAAGAACTACAAGAAATGGGAAGCTGTTTTGGGCCGGCGATAAAAAGGCTATTTGTGCAGCTCGTATGCTGTGACTTGAACTGCGGAGTTTGAAACTGCTATTGAAAAACATGAAATTATCTTAGAGGACTTGGTTTGCAAAAGATTGTTACACAATCAATGCCTTAGCGTGGCTGGTTGACCAAAACAAAACACTAGGAAGTATAAACTCTCAGTGACTAAATCAGAATGAGTGGACGCCGCATAAGGGCTTTCCGAGACATAGCCGTTCCAGAAGATATCCGAGAAAGCGGCACACACCAAAAGATATGCTCATTCATCATTTGTGTGGTGTTGTTTGAGCCAATGTTAACCGTTATGAGTGGTATGAGTGAACAGCTGGTGCAAAGTCCGTTCACCATCATGTTTTTACAACCCGGAACTAGAAACAGTAGGTAGGCAAAAATGGTAGCGGATGACTTTGGCTATGGATTCTAAAATCATCAACGCCTATGGACCACGCTCTTCGCTCTGAGTGCGGACTGAGCAAACAAGAGACATCTTTAAATCACGATGGTATATTATCTTTGGACTCTTTGAACCAAAGTATCCGACACTCGCTGTACTGAGTGGCTGCTGGTTCGGGATTTGATGTCCAAAATGACATCTTTTATGAAACGGAGCGAAAGAAATGATCGGATCTATCGCCTCTGTGCTGCTTTTAGCTCGAAGTGAATATGTCAAAAGGACAATATTCAAAATGACATGCTTCTCCTTCCGTCGGGACTTTGAAGGCCATTGAAAAATGTGACAGTGATACATCCGAAGAGAATTTGGGACACGATTTAGGTGTCTACAACGGTGTTTGAACTAAAACAAAATTCTGGACATGCCCATGGAGTAATGACTGATTCAAAAAGAGATTACTTGTAGAATATGGCCACAGGGTCAAAAAACTATGGATCAGGAGCTGATGTGATCGCAAGCAATATACGCCTACCTAGAGTGGTTTGAAAAAAAGTAACAAGAGTACAGGCTCATGGTGTAGGAACCAGGCCAATATCAAGAGCAAAATGGGTCCTATGTCGGCGATTTAAAGATACAACTAACAAGACTAATGTGGGAGAGGTGTCGTGTGTTTATCACGAAAAAGTCAACTTCGGTAAGGATGGTGTCCATTTGGCGTGGGAAAAGCACAAGTTGGATTTCGAGAACGATACGTTCGCTGTTTTGAATCACTGGACTATCACCCTCACATATCTGTTTCAAAACGGCGCAGATCATAACGTTATCGGAGAAAGGGGCGGAAACAACTCATTATTCCAACATCTGGTGTCAGAACTGGCATGAGAGCCAGGAAGTGCTGGGTTTAAGCGATCAAGGCTTTGAGTTTATCCATTGCTGTTACGGTATGAATAAATCTCTTCAGAGATCGAGATCAATCAGAATTCGAGGTCATGGGAAAAGGAGTGACTAAAATTACAAAAACGTATACGACATCAACGCGTGAGAACCAAAAGCCCTGAAAAGAACGTCAAAGCCCTCTTATGCGGATTCGGCTGGTGGGAGCAGAAAAGCAAGAAAAAAAAATCCAAATTGGAGTGAGGATACAGTATGGTGAGAGACTCCGGGATCTTTGAGCGAAAGTTCAGGAGACAGAGAATATAGATTAAATCTGAAATATGGTGCTGGCCATGCCCAAGACTGTATCCGATGGAACTATTATGTTGTTGTCAGCGTACCTTGATGGGAAGAGAGTCGGTGTGAAAATGAAAAAAAATGAGAAGATAGATTCGTTACGAGAGTTGAAAGTGATACAAAAGCAAAAGGGATCATTCTCTGATTCCATGCGAGGTTTGCATGGGTGGACTGGACAGTGTGATTTTCTGCGAGTTTGTACAGAAAGGAGGGGTGGAAGGTAAAAGGGGGTAGAAAAGGAGCCGTGATGACTATGACTATGGACATTTATTTCTTTTCTCGTTTCCTCGAATGACACTTTTAACGAACTCAAACTTCCAAGCTTAGGAAATGGAGAGAAATCAAGTCTTCTTCTTCCCATAGTGTGATAGGAGGCTGAAGATATTGAACTCGAAAAGAAACGACATACAGGCAGTCGAAGATTAAGTACGAGAATGATACTACAGAGGTAAAAGAAAGTGTATTTTGTACCCCTACCTAAGGAGATTCGTGAAAATGTCAAAACTTGCTCTGAAGTGTAAAGTGTGCGCAAAAAACATCTTCCTCTTTCATCATTACTCCCACCGACCTCGGTACAGCGGGGGTTATCCACCCCACCATATGATATCCCCATTTGCCCTTCCATAACATAAACTTCCTCAGACTCGTAATCTGCTTTTATATTTACATACAATTAATGCAACGGCACTTTCTTCGACCCATAAGACCCCTATCAACAATGTCATCCCCGAAGTGGAAATCCCTACACCAATACTCCGCATGTGATGTATGTCTTCCGCAAGCTCCCTTGTCCAGCCTCATCTGAGCTCTCTAGATAGATCGCGGATGCCCTTCTCAAATTGAAAGTCCCAGGTGCTGGGTTTTTGGCTGATATATGTATGTCAATATTAATACCACGTCCCAAATTTAACCCCGGTCTCCGCCTCGAAAACATAAAGGTTTTACTATATAAATATTTACACATGCTAACTCTCCCCCCTAGCACCTCTCCGCACCTCTAAGCCCTCCCAAAAAACAATAGCCCCCGCCACTACAATCCTCTTCCTCCCCAAATCCACTCCATCTTTCCCCCTTCCAACCCAAACCGCCCAATCCCTATCCCCATCCCCACCCCCTCCCTCCAATCTTGGAGACAACCCCTCCCCCTTCGCAGACTACACATCACCCGGCTCCATCGTCGTAATCAGCCAACCCCTAGATCAAATATGCGCTGTCGTGGGAGGCATTATGGGGAGGAGGATGCGGGAGTTGGGAGCGACAGGTGTCGTGGTGAATGGGAGAGTTAGGGATTTGAAGGCCTTAGAGGGGTTGGGGATGCCGGTGAGTGCGGTTGATGCTCTTTATCTGTTTCTGGAGTTTGAGGGGTCTGGGTAGAGGAAGAATGCGGAACTTGTGGGAGGATTGGAGGGTTGTAGAAGAATGGATGATGAGGAAGAGAAGAAAATGGCACATGACTGACTCCAACACGCTACAGATATGGTCCCGTGGCACCTCAATAATCGGTGCGGGCGCCGAAACCAAATTACATGCATACAATGTCCCTATAACATTAGGGAGTGTAGTGGTCGAGCCTGTAAGCCAATTCCTCTACCCCTCCGCACATCAATTCGACACTGATAATTCAGGGCGACATCATATTTGCTGATCCGGACGAGAACGGTGTAGTATGTATACCGAAAGGTAAAGTCAATGAAGTGTTGGAGTTGTTGCCGAAGCTCGTGAAGGCAGATGAGAAGGTGATGGAGGATGTGGAGAGGGGGGTCAGTGTTAAGGAGTCGTTTAAGAGACATCGAAGTGCGCTGTGATGGTAGTGTAGACTGGCAGTCTAGATATGCAAGCTCAGATATGTAGAATGGGGCCGTAACGTCTTGCAATCTCGCGAGTGTTTTTCTTGTACAGGGGCGCCAGCAGAATTCAAAAGCATCGGATAATACGAATACAATAATATTCTAAACATGCCCTATGTATTTACACTCGCTTCAGGCCATCATCACACATGCATTAGGCCATCACCACACATGCAATAGTGTCCAAGTCGCTCGCTCTGATTCCCACCACTCAACTCTATTGTCTCCTGTCATACAGTTGTATGTAGTATATATTTCCACTTAATTGGCTATCCCCGGACGAACGGCGCGTGGATAGCTTATTTGAGCTGCTGGAAGAGCTTGGGCGCGGCGCAGGCGGTGGTGCAGTGGACGAGGTGGAAGACTATATTCCTTGAGATCAGTATTATCGAATATAAAGTGGAAAAAAAACTGGGCTGGGTTGTTATACATTCTTCAACACAGTCCTCCTTTGCCTTGCCGTCGTTCTCGATCTGGCCAGTTACACGCTGGACGCACTCGTCGTAGTGATGCTTAGCGGGGGCGCATTCCTTGGAGCTTTCGCATTCTAAAGGAAGAAGTGTATGTTAGCATGGAGGGCTTTAATGTTGACGCGATAATTGATAAAGAAAACGGGGTTGCGGAGTCAATGGCCCGAGGCCGACTCAGTTGAGCAATTAAAGCTCAAAGAAGCTCAATGGAGCACCCGCAAATCCCACCATCCATCAACCCTCTCCATAAAATTGAATATTTCCACTCACCCTTCTCCAAGACCTCCTTAGGATCCACAGTCTCCTCCTCTTCCTCTTCCTCCTCCTCAGGCGCCTCCTCATCATCCGACGCATCGCTCTTCGCAGCCTCGGTAGGATAATGGCCCTGCTCACCCTCATCCTTGCTCTGCGCCTTCTCCGCATCCGCCTTATTCACCTCCTTCTCATCGGCGTTCTCCTCGTTGGTACCGGAATGGGGGGTGGTGGTCGAAACACCGCCCTGAGGCGGCGACTCGGCATCGGGCGAGGGGTGGGAGACAGACTCCCAGACGTCGGAGAGGAAAGAGGTGAAGCCCATGGTGTGCGATTGGGGGGGCAATTGGCTGTGGGGGGAGCTGTGGGGGGTGGTGGTTATGAGGAAGCTTGATTTTGTTGATGAGGTTGGCCGGTTGAGGCACTTGGCACATCCGACAAATCCTCGTCCCGGGATTAGTCAGGTTGGATTATGTCAGCGCATATGGATTGGCCGAGGGGAATTTGGAGTTCTGAGTCTCAATAAAAAACAGAACTGTAGATGAAATAATGAAAGTAATAATTAAAGTGAGAAACACTCGCATTCTATTAAACAGTTATTATTGTCGTCTTCTCCACGGCTTCAACCGGCCCAATCGACGAAAAAGCTTGGGAAGAGAAAACCGCAACACTCCTGAACTCCAAATCTTCATCTGTCTCCTACCCGGAACCTCTAATACCTTCATTTTTATGCCTGCATGGTGTTCGTTAAAGAGTCATTCCTCCCCAGCCTTCTTCCAAATGCCAGACACCCTTGCCAGCACGTGCCCTTGCCCCATCGTATCAACCCACGAGCCTGTCAGCCCTGCGAACTTCCACACCGTCCCATCTCCCCGGTCTGGAGGTGCGTTGATTACATGAACCAAGCCCTCCGGCTCCTTGCTTTCCCATTGTTTCCACCTCAACCTTTCCGTAACCTGCTCGTTGATCTGATCGTAGAATGTCATGCCAGCAATGTATCCTGAGCCGGGGAAATAGGCAACGTCGATCTGAGTGACGTCGACATTTCCAATATTCAGTGCTTTAAAGTTGTTCGTATCACCTTTTCCACTGCTGTGTAGGTGGCCAAGGTGCTTCGTGCATGCATCAGGTTCCGCGGTGGACGGGTCATCACGCTCAAAGGCAAGGCCTATGGCGCCGATAGCGTTTTCGGCATGCTTAAGCCCAGAGCGAGCGAACAAACCCATACTCATACGATATCGGTGAAGAGAGATGCGACGGAGGGGATTATGTCCCCTGGATTCATGGGGCTCTGTGAATTCGAGGGTGCTGAAATGCTCGTATTTGCTCGCCATGCCGAATTTGGCACTGAGGTCGGAGTCGTTCAGCTTGGGGTCGCCAACCATGTCATAGTCGAACCAAACATCGCTTTCCTTAGCATAGGCGGCTGTTTTGAGATATGCGCCATCGGTGGAGAGGTCGTCCAGAGTGTCGTCGTGAATAGGGACTGGAAGTCTTTCTTTGAGCACCTCTGGATACGCATAGTTGGGACGCTTCATTCGTGTTTGCTTGGTTTTCTCGTCATAGTCAGCATATGCAAGATGTGGGTGGTCGACTAATCTGGAAGCCTGTGAGTATAATGTTAGCGCTGCTATGCACATTGGAATTTCTGGTTCAGGCATATGTACCTCTTCAGTGATCAATGTCATAGCTTCTCGACATAACAGACGGGCTTCATTAAGCGCAACTGGCTCTGGAGGGATCGGGTCATAGCGTGCGTTGTTCTCAACCAAGTCCCAGCCCAATGAGCCTTCCTCAACTGCAAAGGTGAATGCTCTCTCGATACCAGCTTCAATATTGTTTCGTTCTTGGCAAGGTGAGGTTGTCAGACTAGTTGGGCTGCTAATCATGTTCTGCTTAGGGAATCCACGGGTTAGACCGGGAGAGATAGGGCCATTGATTGACTTCTTCGACGCAGCCTTCTTTAACGGCAAGGGTCTGATCTTGTATTTCTGTGGATTTTGTAAAACTAGGAGATGATTAGTATGTGCACTATGATGTGTTGAACTTAAGAAGTCAAGGCTTACTCTCTCCAATCCGCTTCCATAGCTTCTTGTAGTTCATAAGGGCATCGAACAGATCCGCGGTGTATAAAGCACACGGGACATAATTCAAGATGATTACAGGCTCCTCATATCTCTTACGACCATACTTGTTGTTATCACCGCTCTTTTGGTTCACCGGGTCACTCTCCCATGCCTGTTTCTCTTCCAAGAGCCTCTTCCACTTCCATGCCTGGAAAGTTCTTAGGGAGGTATATCTAGTCAAGATAGCTTGGGTCCTAGCAGATGACCTAGCTACCATGGAAGGGAATGCATTTGCGACCGCTACAACATTCTGGATAGTCCAAGGTATGCCCGGCTTCTTGATTTCACCGCCACCGACCCAGTTGACAGAAATGGAGATCTCAGTGTTCTTCAAAGCTTCTGCATGTTCTTTTGAGAAGGATTCCGAAGCCCCGATCTCAAGAGTGGGAGGACCGACGGCGAGCTGTGTATCAACTGCCTGTTTGACGGCCTTGTGTTTGCTCTTGTCGTTGAGTTTGATCGAAATGACGGCGTTGAACTCGCCACCTTCCGTAAAACCAGAGATGAAACTGTCACCGTAGACTTCGGTAAATCTATTCAGTGGTAAATTTGGGATATCCTGGAACTGCATGTCTTCGATCTCAGCCTGTGCATCGTTATTGACGATGACACTAACAACGTAGTTTAACTCGCTATCTAAAACCTTGTTCTCGTTCACAAAGGACGCGTTCCCATTGCCGTGTATAGTGCCATATTTGATGGACATGGAGGTAGATATGTTAAGCGCATCCATGATATCGCTGACATTCTCGATTGCGCGGGTCGAATAAGTTACACTCTGGCTTGTCGTCGGAACAGGGCCAGCTGGTAGATCAAATGGCACTTCGCTCCGGCGTGTGGTGAGGACATCTGCTGCGGAGCCCAAGTTTGCCGGAGGTGTTGAGGGTGGAGAAACTGTATTGGCCTCCAGCGTTCTGGGTACATCACCGTTGATAGTGACTGCCGGTACGTCCGTAAAAGGGTCTTCACTCGGAGTTTTCTGGGGAGTGACTGGAGGAGTAAGTGCCTTTCCAGTTTCGACCAGGGGCGCTTTATTTCGGACGGCCCGTTTCTTGACTGTGACAGCATTTTCAAGACGGATCTCTTGAGTATAAGTGTTAAAGCCTTGCCCAATCTGCAACGGCATGTTAGCTTTAGAAAAGCCTGATTGAGGTATGATAGCATACGCGCATAGAATTGGTGTAAGGTGCGGTTAGTGACATTGTGATAGTTTGGAGAGTTCCCAGCACTCAGTCCTTCGTAAAAGGGAGAACAGACAGATGACCTGTAAGACAAGCAAAGAGTAAAATCAGATAGAAGGTGTTCTCAATCAAGATGCGACTAAAAAGTAGAAAAAAGAATTGACAAGAAGACGCGTATGTACGGTTTAAAATATTTATCTAGGTGCAGAATGCTCGAGACATAAATAGAGAAAACCAAGCGTAACTTCCAAATATACAGAGCAAGGAAGCGCAGGCCGCCCCAATGAAACGTTACGAGACCAACACAACTCGATCGTACCCCCAGCTCAGCCTCGGGGCATAGCGCACTTGAAGGCTGTTCGGTCTGACAGTTTTACAGGCAGGACCAGGCGTACTTGATCGTGACCTCCTGGTACAAAAGGCTACTGGCGGCTATTGCTTCGAGTGCGGCTACAAATTCCGCCGATTCGAGTCAGCTTAGATGAAACACGGATCAGATGAAAAGAAGCGTGGCTATTCATACTAGCGCCCTCTGCGGCACAGCAAAGTGTATGTGATCCTTGAACTTTTGAACATTCATCTTCGGCGGCAATGAACAGTGGCTCGTGCGCATAGGCAGGCCGAACACCATATGTGGTCAAGGTGAGCGCAAAGCGATCACCCATCCTGCCAAGCGAGCTGAATCACATCGCAGTTACCAGACGGCAAGTTCCGATGCATGGCGTGCGCGTAAGTCTGCGATAATAGTGATGGAAGTATTCTCAGCCCCCAATGTAAACCACATCTTGTTACATCCGAATTTCCAACAGAGAGGGCTTCAGGATCCAAGACCCGCGGTACTGACAGCACCCCTGCCTTGTATACGGCCTCCCATACACGAAACTGCTTTTGGAACCAAGGTGCGAGAAATGATGAGGTGAGACAGAGTGGCTCATTCAGTCCCTTACGAAAGCATAACGTCTCTTCTAATATACTCTTTCTTAAGCCCGACTAAGGAACAGATCATAAGAAAGAGACCATAAGACTACGCGAAAGAAAAGAGAGGATAAGACGCTTAAAGAAGTTTAGGGAATGATCTGACAAACTCTGACGTGATAGGTGGTGATTTTCCTGCCCAATAAGCAACTTGGCCTTCGAGAACACTGAGCTGAATTGAAAACCGTGAGAACTATATCTCGCATTAGACGGCTTAACAGGCGTGGGATAGCTGTAGAGGGAGTGGGAATGAGGTGTTGCGGCTGAGATGACGGCTGAGATGACAACTGAGGTGGACAAAAGGCGGAAGGAACCCCTTGGTGTCACGTGACTTTGCTACGGAGCGGCGTTCAGATTATCCGGAGTGACGTTCATCCTCAACCCTACCACCACACCCAGGCATAGCCGCGCGCAAGCTTCACGGCACACTGAAACACAGCAACCGTCAATCATGTAATGCTAATTCTAATATGCATATGCGCATTCCTTTCTTCCGCATCTGGTACAGCACAACTTACACCGTCCTCTTCTTCATCCTTATTGTCCTGCTAGCTGTCACTCCTGGCGACACCATCTACCAATCCATCCGCAATAACGAGATCCAGAAAATATTTGTCGTCGCTGGTGTCTATCTTCTGACCTTCTTCATCACCGTTCTGATATATTCCACTCGACTATATACAAACCGAACGGTCCTCCAGGCCATACCGAAGCCTTACATACCAGTTGAAGATGGCGAGGTGGGCAGGATGGTGCGGCGTATGATCGTAAAGGCGCTGCGGAGAAGTGCTATCGTCGCCTGGGACTCACGGCCACGGGATGTTCGAGAGGAGGTGCAGAGGAACTCATACAGAACAGGAACCTCACATTCGGAGGAGAAAGGGCTTAAGTTATGGCACAGGAGTCATGTGGAGACAACTATCCTACCGGTGTCGCCCACATCACCTCCTTGGGGTTACATCTCACATCCGGGATGGGGATCGCCTACTTCAGACGATTTCCCAAATCTGGAATATTGGAGAGTTATTCCAGAACTGCCTAATCTCATCGAAGCCAAGGCTGTTTCTCTAGCGCCCCCCGACCCAGCTCTTGACATTCCTTCTCATGTGGAGGACACTACCCCCTTGCTTCCAGATGCACAGGTGGTTGCATTGCTTCAAAGGCCAGCAACAATGGGATTGCGCGACTACCTAGGTAGACTTTCATCCTACGGCCTAATCAACCCACCAAGTCTGGGCCCACAGTTCCTCTCCCAGTACGAATACGCTCGATTCTCCACACACCCTCTCACGGAAACCGAATTCGGAAGCCTCATGGCCGTATTCGCTGAAGTCCTGAACGGAATGACCGAACTTCACCCCGAAATCATCGAGGAAGCTCGGGCAGAGTATGCCTCTTCCGATACGCACAGTTTAGCCCCATCCCAGTCTTCCAGCAACTCTACCGGATCAGCCATCCGCTACCGGACTCCTCGAATGGGCGACTTTCCTCCCTACGGGAATTCCTCCTCCTCACGGAACGGGAGTGAGAGCCCTCAAACTCTTCGGACAGCACCTTCAATGTTCCGCAACTCAAATCATGGAGCGCGTTCGATCCCCGCAACACCATCATTAAGATCCTATGGGTCAGGTTCTGTTAGAATTCACCCGGTCAGGAGTCCTTCGACTATTCTGCCGAACTCGTCTACTTCGTCTTTGGGATCGGGCAGCGGTGGTTCTGTTGTGCGGTTGAACATCAACCCTGCAGAGGGAGAACTGCCCTACCAATTTCAGTTGGATACGACCTGAGATGAATTCATATTTGACCCAAGATCTGTCAGATGAGGAAATAAAAAAAAACGTCATGGTGATCAAAACACCACGCAAATTCATCTGCCAAGGAGCGCTAGCGTTGCACAAAGGTATGCATTAAGACTCTTTTCTGTCCTCATCTCAACTTTGAGTTTCAAGCACCACTTCTTCTCTGTTAACTTCGCACAACATGGTGTGTAACACATCGTCTTATAAGTACTGTTCTCCTTTTTTCTGTTTGCGCCCTTCTGTATGAGGAGCAGATTTCGAGTCTAATCATGTATTACCTGAGAGCAGTGTCTAACAGTACTGCCACGCGGTTGCATATCTCCATGTTTCTGAACACTTTCTATCTCTATCCACTCGTTCTGGACCTTGAGAGGTTAGAATAGTGGCTAACGTATTGGGTTTACAGTATCCGCAACTGTCGTTTTAGCACGTTATGCCACCCCCCCCCCAAATCGAAAGTTCCTTTCAGTAAGGCCGACTTGGTACGCCCTGCCGTCTTAGTGCTAGGAAGATAGTAGGAACATAGTGTTGGATAGAGAAATAGAGGTGTAGTAGCTCGAGAGCCCGTAAAGATTTAAGGAAAAGCGGAAGGGGATTCCTTTCCGCTGCATGGCGCTCGTTATTTTAATTCTGACTATGATACCCCTTACACGCGTTTATTTATCTACATTAATACTTAATTATTAATTTATTTGCTACTACTATATTCTCTTCTTAATCCTCTGTGCGTACACCAAAGTCACTGCTCTCCTATAACTAGATGTCTTTCTCGTTCTGTTTAAGTCATGCTATTATTCTCACATACTAAATGGAATAGAGTAATTGAAGTAATTCGTAGCACCCCTTCATCTTGACCAACCCTTAAAGCAAAGTATATTCCCTTGACATATATTCAGTAAAACACACGAAAGTGGCCGCGGTGGCCGACAGCCATTTAGAAAGATCTCATCAGTATCGACATCGGATATTGTATAAAACCTATATTCTTTCCCTATCTGCCTAGTTATAAGCTCCTAGACCGTGTTCTATTCTCCTTCCGAACCACATATCACAGCCTCTACCAAAGCTACTAAGGTTATTAAGCCATACCCCGCTTCTTAAAACACCTTTTATCCCATTAAAGCGAAAAACGGAAGCGGGCGGAATTAGCAGAATGCTCTGGTAATACTCTTGTAGTAGAACAGGCTTCGTTATTATTTGTTTAGAGAGTTCCCGCGATTTATGATATCAAGGTTAAGGTTATGTGAAAAGGACGAGAATATACAAAGAACGAGAATATAGAAAGGACGAAAATAAAGAAAGAATGAGAAATAGAAAGAACGAGACTATAGAAAGGTAGTAAAGAGTGAGCTTTCGAAGGATAGGGGTTAGTTGACAGATACTCGTATTAAAGCCAGTTGGTCGAGAGTAGTCTAGAAAAGCAAGAGCACTATATTCATTTCGATTCGGTGCCAAAAGTCCTAGGTGTTCTC